>CABFOW010004561.1:2401-22721 GCA_902141385.1 Timema californicum
CTGTAGTAATTATGAGAATATGGGGTCAGGGGGACTAGTTATATGGTTTACAAAACCAATTGTATAGTCGTTTCCATTTTCTCAATTATGAGTCATTACGATTAAACAGAACATTGCCCTTGTTTCATTTTTGTTCAGTCAAACGTGACATGAATTACCTTCTAAAAGTTTTAACGCAATTTCCATGATATTTTCACGACTGTATTCTCTGTTATCAATTTTATGTTCCGAAATAGCGCTAACTATAATCAACAGAAACTTTTATTTTTATTTTTAGGACATTATAAAATATCAATATCCTTCACTATTTAGATACAAATCAGTGCTTGTTGTGACATTTATTACACCATAATTGAGATTATCGCGAACGAATGAATAGTTCAATGTAGTTTTATCCTCCCTTTTTTTTCTTTTTTTTCGAAACCACCACATTGGAAACTAAACCTGAAACTAGGCCGCACGTGTCGGCCGATAGATAGGGCTCGCGTTTGAGGCAAGGTGTAACTACATTAGTAGGTTGACTCGTTATTTGGGCCAGTTCATTATCAATAACTTTTTAGTAATCATCAGACACATTAGGTAAGTTGGTAGTGTATCTGATTACTGAGCTAAGGATACCAGGTTTGTTTCCCTACATGTCCTAACAAATTTTTGCTGAAATTCGGGTTTCCACTTTCAAGAGTGATTAATTAATGTCCGTCCCCGTTCCCGGCAAAGATTTATCTGACTACCAAACTCTTCCTTCACCTCTGGCAAGACATCTTGTGAATGTGGAGAATGCCAGGCCTCCACCGTGGTTCGGATTCCACGTTAAACTGTAGGTCCTCCATTTCATCTCACAATCACCCTACCATTACATATTAGCGTAAGTGCGTTTAACCCGAACGGGTAGTAAGACGTGGTGCTAATAATAATAATAATAATAATAATAATAATAATAAACGTCCGGGGCTCTGTGTGTTGTGTCTGTAATAAATTTAAGTTAACACCTATACAACTCGTGTGTTGATGTAATCAGTTGATTCAGAAAGCTCACGTTAAATACCTAAATTAAAGAATTAAATAAGAAATAACATTGGCAAATATAGATGAAAATCTTTCGGTAAAATTTTCAGATGATTTAATCCTAGGAGAAGGGTGTGTGTTAAGACTTTGATTATATTATTGAATAATTACAATATCTGGCCTGCGTAAGATATGACATTGGTAACACATTCAACCACCAAGCGCTGTAGTCAATAAGTGATTGTGACAATATATTTGTAGTCGCTGTTGTTGATTTATTGGAACTCATTTGAATAATAGGTGAGTTTTCGCAATTGACTTGGTTACGTCTTGGTATTGAGAGGGCTTATGACCAAGTGGTTCTAACCAAGGTGGAGTGCGAAAACAATTTAGAGATAATTTTCTTAAACAAAAATGGTGGTTGGGGTGGAGTTAATCTTACAGCTCAAAGGTTTATGTATATAATCATACTACATGTATTGCAACTCAGCTGAAAATGAGCTATTTTAGTTTATTCTTAGTAATTTTGGTGCTTATTTTGAATATTTACACACCATATCAAACTAAACAATCTTCCCTAAAAATAACCTTATGAAAAAATTTAGTAGGAATGTGATATTAAATAGACCTAGATCATATAGTCCTCTTATATCCATAACTAAACGGTTTTTAAGTAAAGTAATATTTTGGTAGAAAGAACAGTAGAAGTTAGTTACTAAAGTTACTAAAACAATTTTAATATATTAATACATCATGTCGTGTGAGCTGCAGCCAGTCACCTTTAATATATATTATAAATAATATAGTAAAATGTTATCAATGTTGGTCGAAAATAAATATGTTTGAATTTTCTCTACTGTTCTTCCAACCAAAATCAGTGTGTACCTACTTACTGTCATGTATTTCTAACTAGTAATTGCTGTCCATTTAAGTTTACAAAATCCTTAAAATACACTAACTATGAAGTTATACTCGTTTAAATCTAACACAAAAAGTGATTCTGTTTTGAAATTGGTACACAAATTCTCAGCTCATTGGTAGTAACCAAAATTTTTAGTCTGGTCAGGGAAAGCGTTACCAAACCGAGCTCTGGTATCGCCTAGGTCATCAAAATTTCGTTAACATCGATACTAGGTCAACCGTGAAAACATACCTTATGATTCTGGTACTAACGTCTTTCTGTTATCTTAAAGGAATCAATTTCATCGAGATATCCGGAGTTTTTTTTCTAATGGAAAAATAAAATACAGCAAATTTTCCAGTAAAATTTTACATCTCCCATTTCTCCCAAACAAGTGACGTCATTTGATTGCTTGAGGCCCCCTTTAACACATCGTTCTCTACATCTTGGCCTCGCGAATGTTCAACGCAGTGTGAACGTCATTATCTGGCACATAGGTGGGTTCACAATGAGATGAGTCGAACGCGACGCGCGGCGTGCCGCGCGGGAGGAGGGGGATGTACGACTCGTGATAGGACGTTATCGGAACCACCTCGCTGCAACAATGAGCAATCACAATCCCACGGGCCTCTGGCGTGCGAGAACCGCTCAAACGACAGTAGAATCTCAGGAGAGTTTGTTGGTTCGTTCAACATAGACCCGGATCGTTAGAATGGGCTTATTGCATATCTAGGAGACCCTGTTTCGATTCCGAGTAATACTGACTCATACATAAACTATTTGTGTATTTATTAATTATAATATTCAATTAGTTTCAGTTTAAAAAACTAAAATAAGGTTACATAAACGATTTTAAAGACCTCTGGCAGTAACTATTGAAATAATTCACTTCTCATTTTAAATCCCGTATAGCTTTGATTAATACAATTTTGTATATACCTGGCTTGACTATGATAGTAATGAACGTGGCCCAGATTTTTATAAGTCATATTTTTTTGTTCATTACATTCAATAAATGCTCATTGGTATGTAGACTGTTCATAATTTCCTAGTTGTAGAATTGTAAACCTCAGTGGTCTTGAGATAAAGTGCTCGCCTTGGTACCCAATGTTCCTAGGTTCGAGTCCAGATTAGGTTGACACATTTTTACTGAGTGATAAAATCCCGTAGCATAGTTGGAAGTAAAGCCATTGGTTTCATGTCGGTTGTGGTATGTAAAAGAACCCTGGAAAGTATGTGAGAATACCTTTCCTGGCAAAAATTGGTAGATCCTTTCAATCTCACTTATAGAAATTCAGTGCCGAAGACAACGGAAACCTCACACTTCCTGAACTCCCTTATTAAATGGAATAACCACCAGATGGTGCAGGCATCACTAACCAGCCGAAGGGATGAGTGCATGTCTGGCTCCGTTTGGATACAAATAACATCAAACCCACCTTCGGGTTGTTTACTAAAGAAGAAGAAATGTATAATCTACGAGTATATAAGCTTGTCGGTGACAGGCGAACTAAATTTAATGATTAGGATTTAAATTAATTTCTTAGTATTGGACAATAAAAAATATTAAATAAATCCAAAATCTAAAATCCAGCTCCGTAAGTTTCTGTTCCGTAGTCTAAACTATAAGTGTGAACAGCCATCAAGGGGCTTCTGGTAGGTGTGGAAAGATTGTAATATCTGTGTAATTTTATGTTATCCATTTTGATTTGCATAATTTGTAGGTGTTTTTGAGTCATTTTAAGGCATTTATTTAGAATAAATAAAATTTTAAATATCATTATTTTATAAATGCACAAATAATCCCACAGTTTTTTTTCAACACAGACTTGCCGGAAGAAGAATATAATGTAGGCCATTAACTTTGCTTGTTTTGTTGTAAAATACACATTACTGGTGAGATTACAACTATGCTCAAGAGGGTTGCGTCGGGAGGGGGTAGCTATTACTTCTGAATCGGATATTTGCCAAACCAATTTAACATTTAGCAAATTACAAGAGTGTAGGCCTATTTGATTAAAGACATTTAATAATTTTACATTTATAAAGCACGTGTTTGATTTAATCTTGTGCATTTATTACGAGCTTTCTTTATACTTTTAACTCATTTCTTAGAATTTTCAGGTAATATTACAGGTCATGTTTAATCATGTTTAGGTAATTAAATTTCAGGCCTTGGTAATGAAACATTAAAACATCTATACAATATTATTCATTCATTTGTTTCCTGCATTAGTTAATATATAGCTTCTTTTTTTTGTCTTTGTTGAAATCAAACGTAAAATATTTTTTGTTAAAGAAAAATTACGAATAAAGTTTACAATACAATAAATAATGAACTAACGGGTGTAAAACACTTTAATAGCCACTTTTCGCGCGCGTTGATGCGTGTATGAAGACTAGAAACAGGGTTATGAAATCTGGTTGGGCCACCCTTTGTTCACGTACAGGGATATATTCTCTCTCTCTTTCTCAATTAATCTGATATATGTGTTTCTATTTCCATGTAACACTGACACACATCCAGTTACAAAGTAGTGTTCTAGTCTTTAAAGTAAGGATTTTTTTCTTTTATGGCGCCGCGTCTTACTCTCTGTTTAGTCTATGTATATATGGTAAGTTATCTAATGGGGTAGGGATGAGGAAAGAGGAAGTACGCATTTTATAAGTAATCTATCCACATTTATGTGGAAATATATTGAGGAAAAACAACCCTCAATAGACCTAACTGGGATTAGAACCCAGATATCCCCATCATCAGCAAGCACAGTATAACACGAGTGATACCTTATACCAGGGGTGGAAAATCTGCGGTACGCGAACAAGATTTAGATGGCGTGCCGACAAGGGGAAAAAAACAACAAAAAAGCACACTGAATACCAATTTTTCAAACGTGGTATTATTTTTTGAATGCAATGATATTTCGATAGCCATGTCATTCACATGTCACGATGAACTTTGTGAAGTCATTGGAGTACAAACCGTCTTGTGTGCTATTGAAGACAAATTTATGAACCGAACATAAATATCTTGGCTAGAAAAATACGACATGTTTAAGGCTGTAATAGAAAATATTATGTAATTTTTCTATTATAACATTTATATTATATGCATAGTGTATTTTTTCCCCCTTTAGGGTGTTGCTTTCAATGTCTTTACTTTAAGCTGGTGGCATTAATAAGGTATCTAAGGTACTCACTTTGACAATTTATAAAATTTTATTTGTTTAAAATCTAGGCATTATTAAAATATTTACAATTTTATTTGTGTTCATTACATTTCAAAATATTCAAACAGTTTCGATTTTTAAATACTCGTTATAAAACGTAAAAAAGAGTTGGAACACTGTAATCAGTTCGAATTTCAGCGAGTCCTTAAGGTGCGGCAGAAGGGAGCGCGAGTAGTTTTAAAGTTTTTATAGCACTACATTTAGTTGGACAAAATAAATCAAATATTTCTCCAGTAGCAACATAGGGTTTAGTTTTCTACACATGCTAATATCAACAGATCTTGAATATGTGTCGAGGGTGTTCTGGAATTTTGTCAAAACTTTTTAAATAAAGAGAAAATGTTTTGACGACATTCTAGGACACCTTTGACAGATATTCAAGCAAGATCTGTTGATATTATCATGTGTAGAAAACTAAACTTTATGTTGATACTGGAAAGATATTTGGTTAATTTTTGCCAACCAATTTATATTATATAAAAACTGTAAAAACATTTGCGTTCCCTTCGGCTGCATCTTAAGACGCACAGTGGTCTGAAAAGATTCGCCATACCTGCCTTTGACCTTTCAGACCAATGTAGCGTGTTTGAAGATAAATAATGTTTACTTTTATGTGTGTGCTTTTTAAACATAAATGTATTGTTCAACACCTTCGCTCAGTTGATTTCGCATCAACCTTAATAAAAAATGGTCCAGGATTCGATTCCCCGCATTGCCAAAAATGTAATTATTTATTAAATTTGGTGTATCCTTAAACAGCGATTAATTGACTGGCATGGAATGAACTAAAAATATTGGTCTGGTCTTGTCCTTATTTAATCAATTAATTCATACGATGTAAGTTAAATAACGCCGATGATAAAACAATTCAGAAATACGAATGTTCAAGGAAAGGAGAAGAGAAGGTTGAGTTTTAAAGAAACGCACCGACATTGACTTGTAAAAAATACAAATCTGCTGAGATAGGTAGGGTATGATCTTCAATCGCTTCTCTATAAAAACAAAAGTGTTCCACCTTTAACTTTGAATATTAATTACAGCCTATTATTGCTATAATGTGTTTAATTTTATTCAAAGAAAACCACATTTTATCTGTTTAAAAAATTCAATAGCCATTAATTTCTTAAATTGAAACATTTATGCCCCAATTCAAATGAAATATAAAATGTGAGTTGTTTTAAAATGATAAGCCTTAATTTTGAAATATAAAAAAAATAAGATAGCTAAACTTTTTGCGATTATGAAAAGTTCTAGTGTATAATATTTTGTGTGATTTTAGAGTTAACTACCTATAATATTCTGTTTTTAATGAAGCGAGATTTTGCAAAATTTAATGTTATTTTAATTTATAATGACTTTATATATATTTCCAGTTTAATTTGTGAGTTTAACTACATCACAGCTTCTAAAACCACTGTCACCAATTATGGATATTTATTTACCAACTTTATTTTAATTAAAAAAAAGGTTTTGCATCTTTCTACTCATCCCTGGTTTTAAATATAATGTTAAAGGAGTATATTAATTGTGTTTACTACTTAACAAAATATGACTCCTTATCAGAATGTCAAACAATAACGTCCTTATTTACGTATGCAAGCAAATAATTATTTGGAGTTCCAAAGTTAAGTAATATGTATACAAATTTACCCAATTTAAACAAACCTATTTAGATTGGTCATGTTAACTATTAATATATCTATTTCTCTCAAGATGTTTTTTTTAACTTAAACAATATAATTTAATATATTTTAAAAATTAATTGAAACATACATTTGGTATGGATTAAAACAACGTTTCACAAATATCTATGTTGAAATATTGACGTTTGAACACGGGAGTCGATGTCAGGAGCTTTGCCTTAGTTCGTCAATGCTCTACCACTACACTTCCCAGGTTGGTCCCGGGACCGGTTTCATAAATCATTCGTGATTTAAATAGCGTTTAAAAAAATCAAAAACATGTGGCGCTACACTTAACTGTAATAAATGGGGTGGAAAAAGGGGGGGGGGGCAATTTAAGTGATTTGGTGTAGACATGTATATTCTTAAGGACGTTTACGATCTGTGACAGGTCAAGATATGATTTCACATATTAATGAATTAACATTTTAATCAGCGAGTTTACCAAGTATAGCTGGTGACCCGGTGGTCTAAGGGTAAGGTGTCAGACTTCTGTGCTGGGGGTCAGGGGTTCAATCCTCGGCCCCGGCACATATTTATCTCATTACCAAACCCTTCCTTCACCTCTGACAAGACATCTTGTGAATTTGTGGAATGCCGGGCCTCTACCGTGGTTAGGATTCCACGTTAAACTGTAGGTCCTCCATTTCATCTCACAATCACCCTACCATTACACATTAGCGTAAGTGACGTATAACCAGAACGGGTAGTAAGACGTGGTGCTAATCATAATAATAATAGGTATAACTTTGAAATAAAAACTAAAAAAAAAATTCTAAAAATAGTCTTAAAGTCTGAGATGATTATTTTTATTTTGAAGTTGTTTTTTGGATACTTATATTTTATAAATCATCTACAATTATTCAGATTATTTGGTTTATTCACGAAAATGGCCTCTAGAAATCTTCCTGACGGGATGTATATTAGAAATGTCCGTGGAAGAATAATTTTGTCTATCTAGAATATAAAAAACAAAACGATAATTTTAAAAAGGCAAGTCAAAGTTTTCACGGCGCTAACAGGACAGCGAGTGTGGGTAACGTTTTAGAGGAAGAAGGTAGGTGTTATCAGCAGATAAAGAGTTAGTGTACGGTAAACGCTTACATTCATCACTCTCTTTATATTTATTACATAGGCGTCTAAAGGGTGATGGCACTTCCGTTGATGATGCTGATGGAGTTAGACCCATTTTCCACCCCACAATAGGGAGTTTTCCCACGCGTAGAAGGCGCGGCACAATGCTATAATAACACTGGGTTTTGATGTGTAGGAATAGCCTAGAGGTAAGGGAGTACGGGAAAAGAGTAAAAAGGGGGGGGTACATGCATTTACACAACGTGTGTACAAGGGGCACATTGAACATTATTGCTGCTTTTCTGGCCCCACTGGGACGTTTTCGAAGCGGCCATTCTTGCCCTCCTACCCCCCACTCCTTTCACCCTTCTCCCTTTCAGTTGTTTTTACGACCCAGGATATTGTCCCGTGAATGTCTCATGTGGGGGAATAACACATGTCCGGAGTTTGGCCTGTTATCACATTGTTTTCTGGGTCACATTATTTGGATAATCGTCTGTTAAGCTGTCCACCTAAAATGTTTTGTATGGGGCTGTTGTCAACGTTGTTAGAGAGATTGGGAGAAATACATATGTACATATGCCTATATATGTATATAACTATATAAACATACACCATACACTAGGTATTCTCAACCTCCTTAGGCTCGCCGCACTAGTGTGAAAGGGATTCAGATTCTCTTGGCACACTTGTTAGAATTCTCGTGTTTTGTTTTACACAAACTTGTTTTTATTTATTCAAGTTTAGCTATCAAAGTAGTAACTATTGACAGTGGCTTATTTTTGTAACTATTTAAAATTAACAAATTCATTTTTACTTATTCCCTTATTGAGTTAATTGAAATATATGAACAAGGAAAAAAAAAAGACGAAATCTCAGTGTATCCAACAATGTGGGGTGATGGTCAATAAACTAATATCAAAAATAGTCCCGTTAGATAATTATTGTGCACTTTATGAACCCTCAGATTATATAAAGACACGACTCATCCTCCCTGGACCCCCCCCCTCCCGGTCACCGCATCTTTATACTCTTCCAAGCTATCTTCATTTAATCACTCTAATGGGGTAAAAATGTGGAAGGTAGTATTCAGAAGAAATGTACCTGGATTTGCGTGAAAGTAGTGTGGGTAACTATTTGTATATAAAAAAAAACATCACTCATATATCTATACTAGGTTCGATCCCTGATCTTCCCTTTACCGGCAAATCAGACAAGAAGAGCTTGATTGACGTGCCCACAGATGTTAGTGACTTACAACCTCATTTAACACTCACTACATATTATAACACTTTAACAGATAAGTATTGATTATTTGAAAAGTAACAGCTGCCACAATAATGACTGATAGTTCATTCTTCCTTTTCCAATACCTTAGATCACTAAGTAGAGATTTTGACTTCTTTGACTACTAATCTAAAGGTCATGGATTCGATTACCGATGAATATTAAAAATGCATCACTGCTAAATTAGGTGTGTAGTTTTATTTTACCAAGTGATATACTATTGGTATGAAGTTGTGTTATTTTTAAGTTAGAATGAAGCTAATATCAGTCCCTGCAAATATGAATTACATATAAATTATCTGTAACAACATATTACATTTTTTATTAATATTGAAATATAGAATTAATTCCACGAAAAATCTACTTGATAGACTGTCATTGCTTAGAAATATTATATAGGTTGGCTACACGATTTATGATATCTTTGGTGTCATTTACTGCCCCTAGCAGATATGCTAGAGCTAACATGCACTATTTATAATATTTTTTATATCATTTAACGCTTCTAACCTTAATTCTGAAATTAATATATAAATTATATTTCTACAATTTTATGTTAAATACTATATTTATCGTCTTGAAAGGTTGTATTAAAATTCAATCATCCTTAAATAAATTGTAATAACGGTTAAACAAAATGTGTAAATTATAACTTAAGTGTATCTCTAGTTTGGTCGAAGAAATTGAAGTTGGTGACGTCGGTGGAGGGGGGCCATTAACTCTACCAATCAACAAGTTAGTGAGCATTGGGAAATATGACGTATCCGCACCACCCTCTAGTGGGACTATTAGGAAATGTAAGTTTATCGATGAGGTGTACAAAATGTTACGAGTTGACGTCAGAGGCGTTTAAAGGGATCAGTGAATATTTATTTCAAACATGCGATTCTAAAATCAGATGTTTCATGTCAACAAAGAGCTGTCAAAGTTTTGGACCATTAGACGACTTAAAGAAGAGACTTTAACCAAGATTTTCACGTTTTAACCTGAACATTTTACATTGAACTTTATTTATTTTACTTTCGTTTCAAGTTTCCGACATTTTTAAACTCTACGTTTTTTCCCTAAATAAGTTTTTTTTATGCTGAGTGTAGGACCGAGCCAGGAAAGGATACTGGTTTGGTGGGAAGAGACAATAAAATGGGGTTGGCGTCGAAGAATTTTCAAGAAGAATGGACGTGTAAGGTTTGGCTCTTGACTATTCACAAGATTTTCCACGATTAATTTACCTGACCGGTGCTGAAAGCCACTTTAAGATGACAACTATTGTTACGAAGACACCGAGAGAATTGGGCCTACACCATACTTCAGAGACGTCATATCCACCGCTACTTCATTAATTAATTCCATTACCATTTTATACCAGGTAAGATTCAGTCAATATAGCTTAGTTTAAATATTTTTCTTTATTTCTGTAAACTATTTTTATTTTGTCGAATGTTTGAATGTAGAGTTAACCATGACCTTGATACTAATTTTTTAACCGGGCGCGTGTTCACATCTCAGTGCAATCATTTTACATTAAATTATATTTTTTCAAATTTTACATGTTTAAGATCTTAAATTAAATTTAATGAATCGAAGTTTTTATATAAAATTATTCATTACGATTACAATTTTTTAAACATAAAAAGTCAAGGGGATAATGCCTGCGCAGACCAACGCGGGAGTGTGAGTGAGATTGACGTGAAATAACAATATTATTGCGGCATATAGGAATGTACTAACCGGAGCGAATAAATCACACGTATTTGCTGCGTCGTCACGCGTGGTTCGTTGCGTTCACTGTGTTTTTTTTTCCCGCTATTCGTTTTGCCAGTTAGTTGCAAATGATGTTGTTTTATCATCATGTCACTTGAAGGAACCTTATGAAGAAAACCAATCCCCCCCCCTCCTAGTCAACAGGCCCTTTCCTCCACCCCGATGCACTGCCACCCGACCAGGAAAATAACCCCAATCTCCTAGTCATCTGCAGTCAAGTCTATCTAGAGAGTGTCTGTCACCTTAGACAAGGTGTAGGTATTCCTGCTCGACCCCAATAGACTTATAAACTAACCCGCCTCGGTGGCGTAGTTGGCTAACGCGCTAGTCGTGTTGAGCTCGACTGCTGAGGACGGGAAGATCGAGGTTCGAGTCTCGGTCAGGTGAACTTTTTTTCTCTCCCAAAAATGGTTTTACACTCTCCCTCCACGCAAATGATAATTCAACCTTCCCAATTCCTAATCCATTAGCGTAATTAGTACTTAAAGCGTATAACCCGAACGGATAGTAAGACGCGGTGTTATTATTATTACTACTACTAGCACAGCGTCTTATTACCCGTTCGGGTTATATGCACTTATGCTAATGTGTAATGGTAGGGTGATTGTAAGGTGAAATGGAGGACCTACAGTTTAACGTGGAATCCGAACCACGGTGAAGGGCTTGCATTCCCCATATTCACAAGTTGTGATTAAGACACGTATTGGTGACCTGGCGGTCTAGGGGTAAGGTATCAGACTTCTATGCTGGCGGCCGGGGTTCAATCCTCGGTCCCGGCAAAGATAGCGTATAACCCGAACGGGTAGTAAGACGCGGTGCTAATAATAATAATAATAATAATAATAATAATAATAATAATAATAAGACACGTATTGTCAGAGGTGAAGGAAGGGTTTGGCAGTCGAATAAATCTGTGCCGAGACAGAGGATTGAACCCCGGACCCCCAGCACATAAGTCCGACACCTTACACCTAGACCGCCAGGTCACCCTATAAACTAAAGAAAGGTCCCGGGATCACCCATATTTTCTACACTCTACTTTTTATTTATTTATCTTTTGATCTGTACATACACTGGTATCCTTCCTTGAAGTACCGTGAATCGATTCATACCTCCCGCCATAAGAACTGGCGTTTGTTCCTGAATCCCGCTCCCGCGCTGAAGTGCGCGGGTCTTTATTTACTAAACGTCAAGGATTATACTTTTTGTTTAACATGACGTCTGCTAGGTAGGAACAGTCAAAAGTTAAAAATATTTTATTATTTGAAGAATATCTGTATATTTTAAGTTCCATCTCATTTGCAAGTCATTATTTCTGTAGTATTTTTAAGTCATCCGACCAATCGTTAGAATTGTTACCTATGTACAACACCTGGTCAATCTTAGTTCACTGGAACAACAAGGAGAGCTCTGGAAGTAGGTAGCTCCAGGAGGCCGGGTTCGACTCTAGATGCGAGTGCTCGGTTGTGAAACATAATATGTTTTGGTTCAAGAGAAGGTTAAAGCAAGGTCACTTACCAATACCCCGAGATATTATTCAGATTATTAATTTATTATTATTTATATTTCATATTTTCAAACTACTTTTACAAGGTGTCTGTAAAGTTATTGATTTATATTGGGTGACCTGCTGGTCTAGGGGTAAGGTGTCGGACCTCTGTGCCGGGGTCCGGGTTTCAATCCTCGGTACCAGCACAGATTTATCTGATTGCCAAAACCTTCCTTCACCTCTGAAAAGACGTGTATTAATCACAACTTGTGAATGTGTGGAATGCCAGGCCTCCAACGTGGTTCGGATCCCACGTTAAACTGTAGGTCCTCCATTTCATCTCACAATCACCCTACCACTACACATTAGCATAAGTGCGTATAATCCGAACGGGTAGTAAGACGCGGTTCTAATAACGATGATAATAATAATAATAATAATGATTTATATTGATTCATGTTGATTCAAAGTAAAAAAAATAATTTATATTGATTCAAACTTTTAAAAAATAATCAAAAGTTCGTTACTTAATAAATAAATACAAATACTCTTACTTGTTAAACTATGCTTCTTGAACATTAATTTACTTTTTGCCAATATATTTCTTCTTTTTCCTATCCTCTGAATTAAAGGGGAAATCGTCTGTAATTCGGGCACGAGGGGTGATTGTGTACGTGGCACAGACTTCGTCACGCAAAATTCCCGTTTCCTAATTCCCGCATTCCCCCCTTTTCCTTTTGATTAATCAGAATTACAAAGTCGGGCATTTGGTACGATGACGGGGGAAAGGGGGAAGGGGAGGTTCAGGAAAACGAGGTGAAGGGGGGAAAAAAGAACTAAAAAAGGAATTAGAGGGAACGGAATTAAAGAAGAATGTGAGAGAAAGAAAAGGAGGGATGTTGGTGAAAGGAGGGTAATTTCCTCTCTTTCTCTTTCTTCCGTAAATGTTATCGCAGCTGCATGCGTAGTCTAGAATGATGGTATTGCTTCGGTTAGAATTAGGCGCCTCCGCGCGACGCGTGGTAGGAAGAAATCCACACACATATATTCCGAGTTTGTTCAAGGAATAAGGGATTAACAACCTCATCTCCCATATTATCCCACGCTTAACTCGGGTAGTTAATACAACTCAAACTAGGCGTCTAGGAGTCCGTTCAACCCCACGAATAACACCAAACCTAGGCAGGAAATACATCTCACACCAGGCGTCTTAAGAGCCCATCACTCCCCATGGATACCACCAAACCTAGGCAGGAAATACCTCTCACACCAGGCGTCTTAAGATCCCATACCTCCCCATGGATACCACCAAACCTAGGCAGGAAATACATCTCACAACAGGCGTCTTAAGAGCCCAATACCTCCCCATGGATACCACCAAACCTAGGCAGGAAATACATCTCACACCAGACGTCTTAAAATCCCATCTCACACCACGGATAACATTCAGCTATGTTCTAAAAAACTATTATATTTTATTTGTTCATTTCGCTAATCCGGAATAAATTTCTCCCTTTACTCCTCTCAACGCTCATTTAATCTTCACTATCGAAGTTTTACTGTGTAATTTATACGGGACATGGCCGATTCTACTCCTCAGCCCCGAAGCATCCTTACACCGCGAAGTGTATAAATCCTCTCCATTGAGGATTCAGGATTATTTATCTCATCAGAAGGAGAGTGTTTTCGAGTCGGTTGAAGTCAATAGCGAGCCTCAGATAAGCCTTCCCGCGCTCGAACTCTTAAGCATAGACCCTCCCCCTTCCTCTCTAACACCCTGCCACAATTGCAAGCGTTTTCTAAGTGTTCTCGGTTCGACGAGATTACTGGATGGCAGATAAGGCGAGAAAAAAAAATGAAAGGAAGATCCTTACTTTGCCTTTGAAACAAAGAAAGAGAAAGATATACATCCCTTCAATGTCATCATCCAAATTTTTTTTGGTGGTGTTTATTTAATGGTAGGCCCTATTTTTTTTATATATAAGGTTAAATACCTCTTCACAGACAGGATAAATTGTTAGTGGAAGTGAGTTTTAAAACATCCCTGGATAAGAGGTTGACTCTTTATTATTTTCCGATAGAAAATAAAACGATCTCTTCAGTGTCATTATCCATTAATTATGACAAAGAACAAATTTAAGAGGAAATGTCGCATTTCTGAAAAGGAACAGTGGTAAACAATATAAGATAGCTGACAGGGATTCGAGCTATGATCCTCCTGGCACCAGCTGACTAAATAAGATTAGACTCATGCCTTTAAACGCGTGATTACTGGTTTGGGTTATATTAATATTATTTGAGAAATTAAGCGACACGTTGCTGTTTTTCCCCCCCCCCATATTTAAATAGCGACCCCTTCCCCTCTACTCCCCACTTCGGCAAACGGTCAATCGCGTAAAAACAACAACTAATACGCGATTAAAAGTCTCTCTTTGAGTCTAATAAACTTGAAAATCAAGTACTTAAAAATATTATTTGAGTTTGACCACAAATCATCTTGATCGTTCATAATCGATAATGTTATAATGAAATTTAAATAGTTGCATATAAAAAATACATTTTATTTATTCTATATTTTTCCTAGAAAGGTGAAGACATGATTAATTTTAGGAAATGTTGAAATAATATGGATAGACAACAACAACAACAAAACAGTGGAGAAATGATGGATGATCTCGGGATTATTATTTTTTAAGTTTAAAACTTTTTCAGTTTCCAAAACAATTGCCAGCCCCAGATCTAAATGCTTCATTCTCTTACTAGACTGAAGTGCCGAGATGTTGGGAAGAGGGTGGTTCGAATCCCGTCGGATGTACTGGGGGTGGTTTTTCCTAAACGGTTGTTCACTCTCTCACCGTTCTAAATTCAACCTTACTCATACTTAACCCGTTAGCGTAGAGTCCCGATGGGAGGTAAAGTGCGGAGTAAAAACGAGAACTGTCATAAAAGAAAATAAGAATTTGTAAAAGATAAACCTCTCTCAAAGACCTTAGTCCAGAAGTCGTTATATAATCTTCTAGAGCTCTTTGCTATATTTTCTCGGGGACTCCCTTTACGCTGTTTTGGAAATAAAAGGACGTGACATTTTACCGAGGAAACGGGCACTTTCCTAAAATATAGCGAGATGAGATATTCAGATGGGAAACTTAGTTTTCACAATATCTCCACTTAAATAACTTGAAATCTAGATCTAGACGTTTCAAAGGAAGGATTTTTGTCATCCGTCTAATTAACACGGTTCTTTCCCTGAAACTTGACAAGCTATTTTCACAAGTTTTAAACCACAAACCTTTCAAAGAGAAATACATAATACCTTTCTTTGTACGTCGTTTAATTCTTGTAAACATTTTTTTAAATGGGACTTTTTATTTCATCTAAAAAAAATATGTTGACAATTTAATCATGTTGAGATCAAAGAGGACAGGAGGAAAGTTAATTGTTTTTTCAATTTTCATAGCAAACAATTTTTTTTTCGGTAAAATAAATCAACTATTTCTCCAGTGAAAACTTAGTTAAATTGTTTACAAATGGTAATCTCCACAGTTCTTGAATATCTGTAATAAACTTGTTAGAATTCTTGAGTTACTTTGCCCCCCCCCCCTCCCCGCAAAAATATCGCTACACAATTTTAAAAAAACTCCCTTAATTAACAATACAACCATTTAATATTGTATGGTTAAAAAAAATTGTGAGTAAGAATAAAAAGTTGGCAATGAGATAAAATCTGAAATATTCCCTATTTCCAACATATTTCAAGGGATGGTTTTATTTAACGCACAGTGTCATTATTAATATAGAAAAACAATACATTTTATATTTCTAGGATCCCCTAAATATTTTTATTAACTTAGATTTTGTGATACTATCGCTTCTTTATATCTATATTCTGGGCTCAAAAACATTATATTGGTAACATTTGTATTAGGTGGAGTTTTCTCATACTGAAATTTGTATTCTTTTCTCTCTACTACCTTATATTTAATTTTGTTTTATAATAACCCCTCATTAGCAAAAATAAGATATAAATAAGAGGACCAAAAAAACAATAATCAAAAAGGAGCAGAAAAAGGGGGGCAATAGGAGTGAGCGGTTGGAGTTCAGTATTTGAATGTCTTGAGATCAAACATTCGAAAACTCAGACCACACAACTCATACCAGTTGCGTGAGTAAATGTATAGACGGTCATCCTCATAGAACTCATAAGTAGAAATGTATATATTCCAAAATTTAAAAAAAAAGAGATAGCACATCTTGTGAATGTGGGGAATGCCAGGCCTCCACCGTGGTTCAGATTCCACGTTAAACTGTAGGTCCTCCATTTCATCTCACAATCACCCTACCATTACACATGAGCGTAAGTGCGTATAACCCGAACGGGTAGTAAGACGCGGTGCTAATAATATTAATAATAATATGTTGATATTTATTCAATATAGAATTTAATTTGATATAAATTGTATAATGAACATGAAGCGTTCAACAGAGAAGTTAGTTAAATTATTCTGACAGCTTCGAAAGATGTTAGAAAATATATTAATTATTTATTCTAAACGCCAAAAGTAGAGAACAACATTATAGTCAAATAAGGCTTCAGCTCTATCATAACATTTGCTAATAACAATAACATCATTCCACAACTTTCCTAACGGAACAAATAACATGATTACTTTATTCTCAAAAAGGTCAATTATCAAAATTACATCTCCTACAATTTATTTAATGAGCCCATAAATATTCTTTGTAATCTCTTATTTAATTACCTACCTCCCGTTATACAATTAACACTAAAACAATTCCTAATCATAACATATCCCATAGAACATTTTCAAAACAAATAATAATTATAAGTTAACCTTTTGTGACATTATTATCAAAAGAAAACTTTCCGAGAATAATGCAAAGCTTAGCCCTCAACGTAAGTTTCTTAAAAATAATTTAAAAAAACAACAACCATGGAACTTATCGTCTTTGACAAAAACTAAATACTGACTTTATTTAGTAAAGTTAAAGTATCGATAGTTTTCCAAATACTAAATCGATAATCATCAATACTAGCTACCATATCGATATCCTTTAACAATCGATAAGCTCAACTCATTTAAATTACATTAAATTTAATGGATTACACAACTGATCTCTTTTTATGTAAAATACTTAACTTAAGTGATATCCGAAAGAGAATTTTGAAAAGTTAAATAAAGAACATATTTATACCAAAATACAAAAATTATGAAGCCAAAGAGAATTTTGATCTTAAATTTTGTCTATACTAAGCCGTAGCTTCTCCTTCCTCAAATATAACCAAGTCCAAGAGTGTCGACAAGTTGCTCTGTCGGCACTATATATGCAAAACAACCCAGAGACACTGGATAACGGGATATTGGGTGGGGGGGAAACATATGGAACACTCGAAAAGAAAATACGCATGACTACAATTGCTTCTATACTATTCTTAGGTCTCCGGGATTGTTCGAGAACATTGACAAGTCTCATATCTTTGCAACTCGAGCTCTTTGCAACTCAAGCTCTTTGCCACAAGTTCACAACACATACAACTCTAGTGGGCGTGTCTTGAAACTTACCGCGGCGATCAGTCTAAACTTTGTCTAGGGTATGCATAGTCGTGTTATTGTTTTCTCCTGATGTGTGGTGCACCGACGCTGGGGGTGGTGAAACGGGGTAAGTAATACATATTCCTTCTATTCTTGTAGTTTAATGCTACAATAATATTTAAGGCGAGGCAGAAGAGAGCGCGAGTAATTTTACAGTTTTTATAGAATTGAATTTTGTTGACCAAAATAAATTAAATATTTCTCCAGTAGCAACATAGAGCTTAGTTTTCTACACATGCTAATATCAACAGATCTTGAATATATGTCAAGAGTGGCTTGGAATTTTGTCAAAACTTTCTAAATAAAGAGAAAAGATTTTGACAAAACTCCAGGACACCCTTGACATATATTCAAGATATGTTGATATTAGCATGTGCAGAAAACTAAACTCTATATTGCTACTGGAGAAATATTTAATTTATTTTGGTAAAAAAAATTCAATTCTATAAAAACTATAGAATTACTCGCGCTCTCTTCTGCCGCACCTTAACGTTGCTAGCAATAAAGTATTTATTATTATCATACAGATTATTTTAGTTCTTTATAAGAAATAAGATAAATCTGTCTAGTCAGAAAAGGATCTAGAAGATAAAAAAATAAAAACACAGAGAAGACGGTAGCTAAGAACAAGACATATAAGAAGAGAGAAAATAACTAA
Source organism: Timema californicum (assembly GCA_902141385.1). NCBI lineage: Eukaryota > Metazoa > Arthropoda > Insecta > Phasmatodea > Timematidae > Timema > Timema californicum. The sequence goes on from CABFOW010004561.1 coordinate 21,101, forward strand.
ACCTAGAAGAAGAGAGAAAAACAAAACCTACAAGAGATAAAAGAACAAGATCTAGAAGAAAATATTAAAGAACAAAACCTGGAAGAAGAGTTTAAAGTTCAACAAAACCTCTAAGAAGAGTTTAAAGTTAAACAAAGCCTAGAAGAGGAGGTTAAAGAACAAAACCTAGAAGAAGAGATTAAAGAACAAGACCTAGAAGAAGAGATTAAAGAACAAGAACTAGAAGAAGAGATCAAAGAACAAGACATAGAAGAAGAGAACTATTGACTTTGACGATGACGGCACGAGATCACTCCCCCATAGACCGTTACCCAGAAAACCTGTCAAGGAGTGTTTCCTCCTCTCGCCTTCTGGAACTGAATTTAAAAAGATGTGAAATCCATTGAAAGACCTTTCCCTTTATTTCTCCGGATCTACAACTGTACCTCTGCCACCCCTACCTCCTTTCATGATGCGCTACCTCCAAGGGGACACCTCGATGAGCACCAGACACTATTGCCAACCATCACTGATGTCTCCTAAGGGGAAACTGATGTCTGGAGACAGTGCGAGCTCACGACTTGATTGTCGTTTTATTGTTATTTAGCTTGTGTTATTTTCGGGAGTGGTTAATGGCACCTTGACCTGCAATAATAGTGAACTCCGAATCAGTTATGTAAAATGATTCAGATAGGAGTGATAACAATACAAATTATTACTCTTTTGAATCAGCAGGCATCTTTCGAGATCCTGGATCACGAATTTTCTCGATATCGCTAGAGAGTTTTCTCGCAAAAATCAAAATTAGGGGTTCCCAACCCCAGGGTTACTGTGACTAAGGCTTCTACTATTTCTGACCTGCTTCAGTGGACGAATGGTCTGAGACGTCACTCTCGTGTCAGACACACCTGATGAAGATAGGGAGATCGGGGTTCGAGTCCTAGTCGGTTCTACTGAGGGAGGTTTTCCCTAAATGGTTTCACACTCTCCTTCCACTTAAATGCAGGCAGAGTACCTCTAGAGGATTCCTTCCATATCGTTACCCCATTAGAGTAATTATCATACACAATTACAGCCTGAACAGGTAGTGAGAAGAACAGAAAAAAAATCAGGGGCACTCAATAACGAAGCTGTAGTATGATAAACTTACGTATAAAGGGTGTTACATAAAACCGTTTAGTTGCAATATCTCAGTCATTTTAGGGTGTAGCCAAAAATTGAAAAATATATTCTACTAGGTCACTTTATGCATGAAATGCGTAATTTTTTAAAAAAAATTTTGGTGTTGTCGAATAAAGGGCTTCACACCTTTTATTTTTTTGTCCAAGCCAGTACTCTCGAAATTATTCTCAAAATATATTAATATTTTCAAAAAATCAGATGTCATCTGTTTTAAATACAATTGATTGAATAAAAAGGTTTGTAAAATATGTAGTTTTAATTTCAACTATAAAAAACATTTTAGGCAAAAATATATTTTCTTTTGTGGTCAACATAATAATATTTTATTATTTGTGTTATTTTATAGATATTATCTAACAAAAGTAGCAGCGGCATATAACATAATTTTATGTATACATATTTTGAAATGGTTTTAGTAAATTTAGTAACTACCAAATGCTGTTTTTTTTTTTTTTTAAAT
>CABFOW010004561.1:27871-54254 GCA_902141385.1 Timema californicum
GGAATGCCAGGCCTCCACCGTGGTTCGGATCCCACGTTAAACTGTAGGTCCTCCAGTTCATCTCACAATCACCCTACCATTACACATTAGTGTAAGTGCGTACAACCCGAACGGGTGGTAAGACGAGGTAATAATAATAATATTTTTAATCTACGTTATATATTACTTGGAACACATTGAGCTGAAAAGAGCTTAAATAAAGTTACTTTTAAAGTAAACTTAACTTTTAAAGAAAATAAATAGCATTACAGTGATAGCACGAGTAATTTAATCATTACTCTACTTTATTTCAATATATTAATATATTTGGGGAGTATAATATGTAATTATATATTGCATAAAATATTATTCTTCCTATTTTTTACTTAATTTTTTTAATAACTAGCTGTGTGGGATAAAAAATAAATAATACTATTTTACAAACAAGCCACAGCCTGGAAAGGAAGGCAGTATTTTTGAAAACCATTACAAAAGTTTTTTATTTATTTTTATAGTTGACTGAATATATATTCAGCAGACTTATATAATATATTGTAAATTAGTATTATAGTATATACATACTTACATAAATGTATCTATAAAATGGAATTTCACTTAATATTCAGTGTAAACTTTAGCTCATTAGTTCCTTAGCACTGCGTTTTACTACCCATTCGGGTTATATGTCTGTGTAATAATTACTTTAATGTGTTGGGGATTAGGAACGTGGAATTTAGAGGGCGTTTACCCGCATGGTCGTGAAGTGAATATAGAAAACCATTTATAGGAAGTACACCCGACCGGGATTGAATCCCCATATCCCCGTCATTAGCAGTCTAGTCTACTGCGAGAGTGACGGCTTATTCTATACTGCCACCGAATAGGATATTAGCTCTGTTGTAAATTCTACAATGCCGATATAATGATTTAATTAGTTCCTAAATACCCACATTTAATTCCTTACTATTTTTTAAAAGTATAGCAAATGAGTGATAGAAAATTAGAAAAAAATATTATATGAATATTTTTTGAGGGGGAAGAGGGGGAGTAAGAATGGTTGTATCCTCCCCCAGAGCAACTGTTAAATACGATAAAGGGACAATATAATAATTTGATTAAATTTGTGTGAAAACTGTTTATTAAATTTAACTGATACCGTCTATTTAACATAATGTATTCATCAATTTAATAATTCAAACATAAAAATGACAATTTTGCAATCATCACAGATTTAACAATTCTTGACTTAATAAAGATCTTACCCGCTTCGATGGCTACATGGTCTAAGGCGTCACTTTCCCGAAAAGGCATACTGAGGGTGTTTTTATTTCAAAATGGCTCTTCAATATTCTTCCACACAAATGTGGCTACACTTAAGGAATAATTAAGTGTAATTTAGATTAACACTTTAGCGTAATTAGTATATATATATATATAGCCCGGACGGATAATCAGACGTAGTGATAAAAGAATAACTTTTTATGCTCAATTTTCAATATTTAAATGTAGTTTTAAATGTGTTAATTCATCCTTGTGCGTAATTGAACTTCATATATATATATATATATATATATATTGGAAGCTGTAATTGCTCACAATTAAGTATAGTCATGTTTATTACAAACTAATTATTATTCATAATTAATTCTGTAAGGTAAATTGGTTCTCGTTTAAAATAATGAGGTGAAGGATATAGGAAAATGGTTCAATAAATAATGTACACCATTCAGATTAAAAATATGTTTTTATTGCTTTCATGAGCTAATTGTGAATATATAATATAATAATCTTAAAGCAGTATTTAAAATCATATCCAAAGTGTATCTTCACAGAATATTTTTTATTAAAAAAAATTAATATCATTTTTAAATATATATCTTACTCGTTATTTCACTTCATCATTTAAATTGGATGAATAAAAAGGTATTGCTAGGATATTTGACCAAAATACGTGAATTTTGTCCTTTTCTCTGGAGACAATATTCTACGTTATATAGATAATATATAAACATTTTCTTTTATGTAATGGATAGGGCAGAGCGCATGAAGCCATGTTTAATCTCGTATTTGCAGTACATGCATACCTTCAATATATACATAACTTTACACACACACTAATACTCATGATTTGTTCACATTATTTTTATATTCAATTTGTTTCGCTACTCATATGAGTATTACATATTAAATGGATCATAATTCAGTACAGAGATGTATTTACTTGAACATTATTTAATTTTGTACTCGATAAATAAATATAGATTTAAATATATACCCCTGTACAATTAATTTTCATTGATTACAAAAAATGTCACATTATTTCACTAGTATAATTATTTGTTTTCATTTATTGCTCCTGAAATTATAAATACAGACATACTACTTTAATTATAAATAACATTACAGTAAAATATAAATTACTAATGATGTAATTAAATAATTAAAATATCAAGCACTTTTAATACATATTGTTCATATGTTAGCTTCAAAGATCTGTGTCCAACGATTTAAAAAAATAATGAAATATTAATAATTAATAAGTTGATATTATTTTTAAATATTAATTTTTGGATGAGACAAAATAATAGTTTACAAGTTTGATCCATATTAAAGTTTAAGCATGCTGATTAAATTTGATATAGTTTAAAGTAATGCTTGACGGTTTAAGTTTTTTACATTTAACTTTTTATTAATTTTATATTAGTTTAAATGTACGATATTCAAAATTTAAAGCTCTCAAGTTACAGTATAATTTAATTTTAAATTAGATGCAATTTAATGTTTTTGGGGATAAAATTTACAGAATTGACTAGACAAAAATACACAGGCATTATTAAAACGATATAAAGGAAATTAGGCTTAAACACTATTTTTAAATATTATGAGTTGCTAAGCTCAACAAATTATTTAATTGAAGATTTTTGTTCAACACCAAAAAAAAAAAATCAACTAAATTGCATTTTTACAATTTGGTAATTTTGGCAGACAAGGACTATATTTGTTAGCTATAAAACAAAAAATAACATGAAATTAAGTCATCGATTGCACATGTTCAATATTTTTACTGGGCAGTATAAATATTGGTGTATATTTAAGGCTGTATATTATGTTATTTCTATGAATTTTAAAGACTACATTTTGATAAAATATGAATTTATTTTATTTATCAATTACAATCTTGTATTCAAATATTGCTCATTTCTTTATTAATTGCACCTTCTTCTGGTACTAATTCTCTATGGAGTATAATTTGGCATCATTATTGTAACATTTTATAACTCCCCCTTAGATTCTTAGTTTATCATCAAGTAGAATTTATTTTAAAAATGAATGCTTAATACAAAATATAAATCTTAATTGGCATCTAGATAAAATGTACGCCAATTTATTTTAAAGCATATATTTTCACTTCAGATTGAAGAGATATTAGGAAAATAATATGAAATTCACAATTAATTTTAGCTTACTCTAAAATTACATAGAATCATTATTAACGAATATTAATCCTTCTATACATTTATTTACAGGATTAGAAGTTTACATATCAATGGTCAGTAGTACGTTTTGAATAACTTTTACTCATTGATGTCACTTTTGGGTCTATTAGTTCGTTGTCATTTTCATTTAATTAATTTGTAAACTATATTTTATTTGGACAGTTTTGTTTCGATAATATGACGTTAAATCTACTAATCAAGAAGATTCGTTGTCAAATATCCTAGGTTTATCTATATGATAATAAAAACCACTATACATGTCACTTCCTGTTTTTTTATTGGAGTTATAGAGTAATATTCACATATGCACACGCGAGTAGGCCTAAACTTACTTAGCCCTTTACAAAAAAAATCTCTTAGAAATTATAGTGAAACAAGTAAAATTTGACATTTAAATGTTTTATAATGACAATTTTTAATATAAATTACTATCATTTTAATTTGTACTTAATAATAATAATATTAGAAACTAATAAACTTAAATAGCCTGATGTTGACATATATTTAGCACACACATGGACTAAATATGTATAGGTATGTGGACTTATACACGACAAATACTCTTTTAATACTCACGTAAACTATTACAATAAATAAGTCATACATATTAAAATATGTTCTGATAGGTAAAAGTTATTATAATAAATTAGATTGTATTTTCCATACCGCCATCAAAAGTGTACAGAACACATTAAATTTAACACATGATCTAACCGGAAATATAGCACGAACGCCAACACACACATAATAAACACTATACATAAACAAATGTATGAATATTATGTCTCTGATTTTTGAAATGTAGTGGCTTAAAATATGTAGATGTAGTCTTAGCCGATTTTAAAATATGTTTATGAATAATTAAATTTATGCAGATATATTTACAATCCAAATCAATCCTGGTAAAAGGAATATTTTATTCTTCTTGGTGTATATATTTTTTACTTTATTCTACCAGAACATTTACAATTTTCACAGATGTTTATTTATATATATATTTATATATATATATATATATAAATGCGTATATAAAATAAAATTGAAAAGTATTAAACAAAATATGTGTAATAAACGTGATGTGTGTACAGTTACACAAAAAATTACGGTTCTCAACACTTAAAAAAAATCATATCTATATATATTTTTTATCTCAATCTCTCCAATAACAAAAACTAACATTATCAACAAAAAAAAGTACAGCACGTGGATTACATAATAAAAAACTGTTTTCTTTTCTCCGATAAGTGTGTACAGAGCAGTTGTTAGCACGCGACGCTTGTGATAGGAATAATTGCGGGCAGATCGTATCGCATGCAAGTGCGTGGTTGTTACGTAAGGTGTGTTGGAGGGGAAATATAAAGGGTTGAGATGTAATAGGAAAGGGGTAAGAGAGGGCACTGTAAAATTACCCTCAATCAAAGAAGGTATGGTGTGAGAGATAAATTCTTAATAAGAAAGTAAAATTTATTTTTCATGTCTTATGAGGGTTCTGGTTTCAACCACATAAAGGGTGTGTGTGCTGTGTTTTATGAATCTAATAGAGTTGTTTGAAAATTAGTACAAATAGGTTAGGAATGATAAAGGTGGAGTTTTATAATAAATGTAACCGCAGTTTTGGGGAATTAGTGTGGGAAGCCGTTTTTGAATTTAAACAATCACTTTCATTAAACCTACACCCGGCTGAGAATCGAGCGTGTACCTACACAAATAAGATGATACTGACATCTATATCCATGTATCCATCAATAAAAGTCACCCCATTAAACTCTTATACATCTTTCGGAACTGTGTACTGAGTGTACTGAGGGATTGAGTTTGTTAGTATTTAAGTTTAGGCTTGGGGCCAGTATCATAGTCAAATTTAGTACGCCTCAAGTGCGGCGCTACACTAATTACAAGACGACACCTACCTAAACTCGAATGGAATGGGTCGTTCTCGCATAGGAAACTGGCCCATTCCATTCTGGTTTAGGTAGGTGTCGTCATGTACTTAGTGTAGCGCCGCACTTGAGGCGTACTACATTTGACTATGAAACTGGCCCTTGGTTTAAATATAGCATATTATAAAAGGTAAGTAATTACATTGATTGGGGTCCATAGCCATAACTATGAACGATAGGAATATTACTGGTCTTTGACTGTACTTTAACCCACCCAAGAGGTCTAAACACTAACAGCATATTCGCGTTAAGTGACTGAAGTGACATCAGTTTATAATAAATGGTGACGATTTATTTAAATTTTCTAGAGTTTCCCAATAATCAACTATTACAGCATCTTGAAACAATCCATTAAAAATAATGTGGTAAGAAAGGTGAGGAAAGCAGCAATGGTCAAATCGACAAGGGCGTCTGTCCCTTCTTGACATGTATGCTGGTGAATTAGAGGCTGGAGCTAGAATTCCGGCAAAATGTAGTGTGAAGGTTTCTCCTAAATATTTTTATCCTTGTCCTCTACGAAAATGTATGTATTTATTTTAATCTCTAACCTCATAATTAGTGTAAATATGCGGATATCCTGGACGGGAAATAATATGTGAAGCATTTAAATAGCTTGATACAACTTGTATACATTCAATAATTATAATAAATTAGATTTTTGACGTATATTTCCATATATATAAGATTAGTAGAACTCTATACTTCTCGAACTGGAAATTCAAACCTCGAATCCAAATTCGAAACTATAAACATGTACAAATTTAGTATAGTGAAAATAATTATTAATATTTAATTTTGAAAAATACCTTCATGGTTTGGTATTAATGACAAACGCTATTTTGTTTGCCATGTATATTTCCACATAAAAACAAATACATCTCTTTTTCAGTAAATTAATTATATTAATACAACTTTGTTGCGAATTTGTTATCTTCCCAATTACACATTTATATAATTAACTTTGCTGATTGCTTAAAATTGTAATTTCATGTCAAGGCTTTCTTAGTTATTGTATTCAAAGTATTTTTAAAACGAATATATTTACAAATCTTGAATTTCTCAGATTAAGCTCATGACTTTTTTTAAATAACCCGAAAAAAAAAGATAGCCTTTAGGGACACTCGCAATAAAATTTGTAATTTTGTGGTAAATCTCCACTAGATTTTTTTTATACTCCCTGGAAGAATATAAAAAATGGTAAGAATACTAATACCTACTTTTCTTAAGCTATTTTTAACGATAGGCTCAAGGCGAGAAGAAAATTGTGTAACGGAGATAGAGGGTGAAACAGAAAGGACCTAACTCAAGTAGATGTAGGGGCAAACCAGGTAATTGGGTAAACTGGTGAGATGGATGACTCTATAGTGTGGAGATAGGTGTAAGGGGGGGGGATTTAAAGAGGGGCAGTGACATAAAAATGCTGTCCCTAGGATCTTGGTTAGTACCCTTAATTTATAGATGACCCCCAAGGGGGACTAAGTAGTCCCTTAGATGTGACAATAGGGGGGTGGGGAGAAGGAGGAAAGGGGTGAACGAAACTTTCCCCCCCAAACGCTTGGTCTTTCCCCTCTTCGCTTCCCCCCCTTAACCAGTTGCCGGCAATGAACAAGTTTTATAGAGCAGGGAAATGTGATTGGAGTGGCATTCAGCCAGAATAACCTTCCCTCCCCAACACACAGTCCTACCAACTTTATGGCAGAATTTCTGATGATTTGGAAAGAAGACGTCCACTGTTGCCATAGAGCTTTCTCTTTTTTTCTCTTTGTTATAAAGTTGGCTTAAGAAAAACTTTTGAATGATATATATAGGCCTATATATATATAATATGAATGAAAAAATGAGATATAAACGTTTAAGTTAGATAGTTATATTATTATATCATAAAAGTTTTTTTAATAACATACCAACTTTTTTATTGTGAGATTGTAAGATTGTGTATAAAGATTTGTACTACTTGTTTTTTTTTAAATATAATTTTCTGTTTTTTTTTCATCTTGGTAATAAAGGGTTATTATAAAATCTGTTGACGTCAAGTTTTTTCGTTCTTTTTAGGAATATGACTTTTGGCTACTTTCCATAATTAATACGGCACACGTAACTCTATTACAGTTTGGTAACTTAGATAAAATAGTTTCATCGATATAAAATCGATTTTAAATAAATAAACATGATAGAAACCAACGATGACTAGATATTTGAATAATTAATCAAATTAATGAATGAGTAACTTATTGATTTTATATTTAAGTACAAAACATATTATTTTAATATCACAGAAATATTAAAGTAATATGAAATAAACTTGCGGTTAAATTTGAAATATTGTTTGTGAGCGAATGCAACCTTTGATGAGGGAACTTTTTAGCACGGCAGTTTCTTTTTCTAAGTTTAATTTGATTAAAAAATAATCTGAGATGAATTTAAAAAAAATGCGTATTATAAAATAGTTACTAAAAATTTGCGATAAAACATATTATTCACCTTTTTAAATAATCAGATTAGATGGAGGTAAAATAGTTTTGTTAGAAAAACTTAGTTCTTTGGGTGTTTTACATTTAAATTAAGCATTTGTTTTTCCGCTTTTTAAAAATCATTTTTATCTATAGGCAAAAACTAGTTTAAACACATAAAGAATAGTCAATTATACCTGATTTAGTTAAAAATAGACCAAACTATTTAAACTATGCTGAAAAATAACACAAGTATTTTACAAATTATCGTATAATTTTACATAGTTTTAATAACCACATTTTTATGTCATGGCTGCAGTAAAAAGTAACAATATCAACTCACAAAACATTAATTTTTGGGGGATAAAATTTTAACGTGTAACATAATTATGTACTTTATATTGTTCCATCACCCATGAAGAGAGGCGTGTAATATTGGAAGCTTTAATTGGGGCGTAAGTGCCACAGTCGTTTTATTAACAGGAACATTCTTTTATTGGAGTATTTATAGAACATTACAAAACTCTATAAACCAATCAAAACAGTGGGCACAAAACCAATGATTGGTTAAAATTAAGGCTGCATCAATAGGTGCAACCCAGTCAAAATGACAACTTGTAATTCATCTAACGAGTACAAATGTGGATAATCTAAAAATTCATTAGAGTAAGGATGTCCCAATTCATGTTTTTCTCGATTACAGTCGATTTTATGATTCTTGATTTAGATTCCTCAACATATAGATTATATGTCCAAATTTGGGATCGTATTATTGTTTAGTAACAATTTGTGATTTATGAGCAAATAAATATAATATATTTCATGTTAACATCCGAGGGTACCAGTGGTCGTTATCAGTAACTTAAATTATATGGATATCGGTAGAGTAATGGAGTGTTATATCACAGTTCAGTGATTTGAATCCATGTTAGGGAAAATTGTTCTGACATATCATTTAAAAATTCTCAGATTTTTTCTGAATGAACTGTTAATACCGACACTTTGATTTAATACGCTATTGCTCTACAAATATGTCACAGATAAGTGATAATCGATACTGGCCCAACTGATTTTTTTTTTAACATTTGGACTAAAATTTTGGCCTACCAGTTTCTCCCTCCGCTCCCTCAAATCGTTTTTATTATTACTTTAATTAATTTGATTACATGTTCAGTTAAAACGAATGTTTCCACATTTAAGTTTAGGTTTTCACGTTATAAGTTTGGTTAAGTCACTCGAACAAGTGGTTGAAGTACTTAAAATTATTGATTTATATAATCCAAGGTATAGTGTAATTTAAAATTAATATAAAACTTATAAATACAATAATATTATAATCTCAAAGGAAAAAACATACATATTTGTACAATACATCTATATGTTATGTCAATAAAACATAACTTTGAACTAGATTTCTGACTAGAAATTGTTAATATAAAATCACATAACAGTTGAGGAATGTTAAGACATATCTTCAACAGGAATGGCTGCTGGTTTGCTACCAAGGTGATAAAAGTTGGTCAAGGCTTTACTAGTTAACTAATCCCTTCCCCTAACTATACATTTGACCTACTACAGACACAGTAACATATTGTATTTCCTTGGTAACAACCTACAAGCCACCTTTAATCTTCGATAGTTAATATCACACACATAAATAATAAATAAAGCATAATTAAATTTAGCAAATATTGAAAAAATATCACAACTATCTAAATTAAAACAGTCCCATAAACATTTAGGCCTATTGAATAATTCAAGAGAACGACTTCAGCCAATCAATCGTATGCGTTTTAATCATGGTTGTTTTTAGTTGTATCAGTAGGTTAGTTGGGGAATGTCTTATTATTCTTTTAAGATACTTTAGAACTTATAGTTTACTAATCTTGTCATTAATATAGTTTTTTTTTGTTTGTTTGTATGTTTGGACGGGGTTTGTACTATATCTGTTTGTAACTAAGGTTAACATAAAATATTGGTTTGCCATAATTTAATTTTACCAGGTATAGTTCCTAGCAACGTTTGTCATAGAGAAAATAATTTAATAACACTATGAATTGGTAAATCAATAGTATGCACATATTGTAATTTTATATAGTTAATTGTGAACGGTTTAAATAATATCGTTTCATTCCAACACTAGACTGGATCTTATTTCACTATAATCACTAGGTTTACACTTATATAAACGTACTTTAAATCTTGGTTTGTTTATTTAAATATTAAAATTGCTTTTAGACTCGAGCTTGATAATTTTTTAAAGGTTTGAATATTGTTATAAATTTAACTATGGCACCTATTTTATTTGTATGCAAAATGTGAGTAAAAATAGGATTTAATATACATTTGTAAATAAACTTAGATAGGCCTACTTACAGCCATGAGGCTGACTTTGACATTTATTCTATGTTTTATCAATGTAGGCTAAATATAATTATATTTGTCTTCTAAACTTTATCTGATAATATTGGCGAAAGGTTTTCAAGAATAATTTATTTAAAATTGTTTGGTATAGTTATATTACCCTTTGTCTACCCTGTAATGTAGCAAGCTGACCTTGCATGGTTCCACTATGGTGCAGCTTATAAGATGGGGCCATAGTGTAATCTGTCAAGGCAAGACATTTACTTTTCAGGGTAATCTGAGTATACTTTAATTAAAATTTTATTTAAGTTAGTGTCAAACTAAATTAATTATCTAAGTTATTTTTTACGGGAAATGTATAATAAAATACATGTTTACTGTAGCTTATTTTTAATTCTATGTTCGCTCTTAAAGTCCTTACTTTGGCCGATTTGAATAAGCTGAACCATAGTAGAACAAAGCAAGTTAAGTTTGCTATCTTTCAGTATAAACAGATTTTCCATTGAAATGATAATCACTAAATAGATAAATTTATTTAACTAACTTATTTTAAAATTATAAAAGCTTTATCTACCAATACATTAATGTTAACTAAATGTATAAGTTATATTTTATCGTAATTTCAAATATGAAAACTTATTGTACCAAAAACAGTTTGATATTTTTGTTTTGGTTTTTAATAAATGGAAGAATCGAGCAGTATTATAACTGCTCGTTTGTAATGGTTTTATATATTATGTATAAACAACGAAGTTATATTATATGAAATATATATTAGCCTTTAATTATTCCGTCGTTGTTTGTCACATAATTATTTCAATATAATAACCACCACATCACGCATATAAGAATAATTTCTAGTTTATATTCGGAGTTATATTCGTTTTTACATTAAATTAATTATTAACTATTAACGGTGGTGAACAATCTAAAGTAGGTCTAAGACTGGACTATCGGTAATGGGTATATCGGGGTTTGACTCAATATTGGGTGTGCTAAATGGGGTTTATCTTTGATTGTTTTCCACTCTCCCTCCACGCAAATGCGGGTACATTTATTCTAAATTCAACATTTCTCATGCCTAACATATCATAGGCCTGTACGCATATTAACTAATTATTAGCTGTTATTAGAATGTTGTGACAAAATAAATACATAAATTAAGTGTTTGAACATATTTAGCTAAGAAAACGTCGAATATAAAATATGGCGTAGGGTAAAAAAAATCCTAAAACTTTAATTAATATCAGTAGTATGGTCAATATTATTCTTTTATATATCATTGATAAATTGAAAAATAATATTTAAAGTAAAATAAAAATTTAACATATTAGTAAAAACCATAACAAAAATACGGGTCTAAACAATGGACGTTCCATTCAAAAGAGTAGAGTTCTATTTCAAACCCACTTAAGTCCATTAAACAGTGTTGCCACTACACGCGACCATGTAACTGAACTATAGTATATTATGATTTAAAGAAACACTTATAAAATACTGATAAATTATTTTTATGGTCATTATTATTAGTGTTATTTTATAGTTCTTGATAATATCTATCTATCGTGACCAACACAGGTAACATGCTTTGACTTATGTTTACGTGAAAATAGATTTAGTTATTTTTTCTAGCTGCTAGATACTTATTCCAATGAAAATTGGACTGTAGAGGAGGTTCAAGGTTAACTCGCCACTTAAGTGAAACCACGTAGTTCTTAATAATCCTATTGGTTAAATTTTATAATTTAACTTAAGGTGATACTTGACGTAGAGATTAAACCAATGGTGTAATATGTTATAAGCTCGATATTATATTTAATCTTGTAAACCAGTGTTTGGAACATTAAACTATGTATAATAATAATAATAATAATAATAATAATAATAATAATATATATATATATATATATAAATAAAATAAAAAGGTTTGTTTGTATCTCATAAGCATTGCGCGATATCTACCCAAAGCAGAGGGATGCGATTTTAAAATTAATATATATTGTGCATAGACATGCGCACCACAAAGATGAAATTTTAAACTTTTGATTAAATCTTTTACTTTCTCTCGACCTCTTGAAAATCGAAGTATTGTGATCGTCAAAAAATTGGACTAGAATTTTTGATAAATGTCAACATTTCATGATCCCCTGAAAGAGAAAAAGTTGTTTTGTGTTGCCGTCTGTGTGTTTGTCTGTCTGTATCTCGGACTAAAACCGAAAACATTGGTATTTATAATTTTCATAAAATCCCACCGTATAAAAAAAATAATTAAAAATTCAACCCTTAATTTAAGGGCAGTTTAATGAAGGGCGAAAAAAGAAAAAATAGGTTTCTTAAAATCCTTTAAAACGATTTTTATTAAATGATGTATATATATACATCGTTTAACATTATAAAAGAAAATTACAATTTTTATTTTTCAATAAAAATTACTTTGAGAGTACTATACATCAGCAAAAATTTCCAATTTTAATACTATCTACGTAACTATTTGAGATAGGCAATCATTTATCATTGTAAATAATAATAAATTAATAATATAACTCTTGGTTGAAATATATTTTTATAAAATCATTTCTTTCTAAGCTACAAGCCTATACATATTATTTAAGTCTTTGAAAATGAAATAAGTTATGCTCGTTGATGGACTCATGTGTTCTGTAACATTGTGTGCTAATTTATTTATGCTCTTTGGTGGAATGGATCATTTTACAAATTTCACAAGTTTCTAATATATTTTTATACTTTAAGATTAAAAAGAGAGAAAGTCTGTGCGATGCACAGTACAATTTATTTTACATTTATTAAAATCTTTGAAGAAATAATGTGAATAGAGTTTTTTCTTGTATTTTTAGAGCAGAAAAGCGCTACGCCGGTTAACGCCGGGTACGTCTGCTAGTTATTAATACAAGTCACACAAAAAGGGCTTGAATTGCAGTTATTATTGAAACTGTCGTGACATATTTGACCGGTTCTACAAATAATCTGATAACAACAATAATGCCTCACGAACTAAAAGTACGATAAGTCTGTGAAACTAAATCAGCGTCATTACTTAGTAAAGTCATTAACCCACACGACATTCTAAACCCCGACATATTAACTAATCCAATTTCCGATAAGAATTACTTTTGTACTGACCGTGTAAAACGGAGTGATGTGAGATGTGATGGTTTTGTTTCTCTCCCGTTTTGAGTTTCTTGTTTAGTTCAACCAGTGGTGCAGCCAGAAACCCCTCCTTCCTAATCCCCCCTCATTCCCCTACAATTTTGAATTTAGGGTTACTTTTAATATGTGAAGGTGAGTATCTTTTTTTTAAAAGTCAAGTTGTAAGTTTGCTTTTAAAATTGCTCTTTATTGTACAAAATAATTTTCATAGGAAGGGCCTTTTTCGGACAGAATGACAAACTACTAGATCTACTTTCACGTGTTTCATACGTCAAGTTATGTGATCTACAACTGTCACTTTTGATATGCATTATAAATACATATAGTATAAAATAACACTTATATTATAATAAAATGTTATCAAATTTGGCAGCAAAATATAATTTAGAGGCTTTCTCTACGACCATTGTAGTGTAGTTGTGATTAATCTGTTAGGCGTTTATTGAAATTATGGGTGATCTTAGGGAGGGGGTTGAAGGCCCCACTTGCCCCTCTCTGGGTGCATCTATGAGTTCAACCAACTTCCCCCCTGCCTGATATGCACCGTGGACCGCCAGGTCTACGCACTAAATAATCTCGATCTCCACTTCGGTCATTTCGGGCTCGATGAAGTCTTGCTCCACGATGACCCCAGGCTCAACTAGGACCACCCCTCCTTCCTCCGAGAGGATCCCCGACCCTTCCTCCCCCTCCTTGAAGCAGGCCGACTCGAGGTGCTTGTTCAGGTAAGACTTGAGGGCGAACGTCTTGTGGCAGCGAGTGCACGCGTAGTTCTTGTCGGACGAGTGGGTCTGCATGTGCGCGCGCAGGTTGCTGCGGTCGGCGAACGCCTTGCCGCAGTGCGCACATCCGAAAGGTTTCTCTCCCGTGTGAGAGCGCAGGTGACCTTGGAGCAGCCACGGCCGGCTGAACAGCTTCCCGCACACGCCGCACGCGTGACTCAACTTGTGAGTCAACAGGTGCATCGCCAGCGCGGGCATGCTCACGTACGCCTTACCGCAGGTGATGCACTTCTTGGCCGACTGCGAGTCGAGCGAGCGGTGCGTCTGCTTGTGCCGGGACAGGTTCGACGACGTCGCGTACTTCTTACCGCACTCCGAGCACACGTACCTACCGGTCTTGGAGCTCGCCGGCTGCGACCCATCACCGTCACCTTCTGACCCGGCGAGGTCCGATGAGTCCTCCCCTTGCGACGACGACTCCTCAGACGCCTTCTTACTGTTTTTGTTTTTAGATCGCCCGTCAGTGACTAGCAACGCGTCGTACGTGTAGATGACTGAAGTCTTGGTCGTCCTGTGCGTCTCGGAGACCCCTCTCTCCTGCGTTTGTACCTCGGCGTCGCACTGGAGGTTGGGGTTGTTGTTTTCGGCATCTGAAGAGTACTCTGATGTGGGCGGCGTAAGAGAAGGGGGTGGCTGAGGTGTCACAGAGCGTGGCTGGGGGTCGTAGCACGGGGGGCGCTCGGGGGCAGGCGTCTGAAGCTGAGGGAGATAGCAGGGAGGCGCCGGTTCGTAAGGTTCGGGCGTCCTTGGTTCCGGGGGAGCGTAGCATATGACGGGTGATGGAGCGTGATAGCAGGGGACGGGGAGGGATACGGTGACGACGCCGGGGGCCGGGAGGGGCGGAAGCGATCGGGAGAGTTCCAGGAGGTCGTGCGCCGCCTCCGTCTCTTCGGGACTTCTAAGCCTAAATATGGGGATGCCACCGTCGTGCGTGAGGACCTCAGGGTGCTGTCTGGGAGATTCTTCCTCTAGGGATCGTGGGATGAACTCCTGCAGGTAGCCTGAGAACACATCACGGGCAATATTAACAGTCGTTAAAGGTCAGTGAGGAACAGGAGGGCTGATAGGGAATTGGTAAAGGTGGTTGGTTATGAATTTAAACATTTCCTACTGTTAGGAATGAAATTCAAACAAGCTACTCTTCTCCATTTGCGTATTTAATAAATCATCACCTGATTCGGCGAACAAATGGTCTAAAGAAGTGTTTATCAAAGCATGGTCCACGGTGTCTTATCAAGTGGTCCGCAGTATCCCAGAAAGTTTCTAATAAAAATGAACTAAAAGATTGTTGATCACATAATAAGTGCAAATATTTGAAATGAAAAAAGATTAAATAAGAAATAACCATATTAAGTTGTGTGTCCTGAGCTCAGGACAGTTCTGGTTTTCTTAGTGGTAGGGCATTGTCGTGATATGCCAAAGTTTTCGAGTTCGATTCCTGTGCTTAGGCAGAGCCTGTGATGGACGTGCTGAAATTGTCAGCTACATATGAGTGATCAATTAAGATCACGAGTTTTCAGATAACGCAGCCACCTCCGACTCAGTAGGATGGTTAGAAGGTTAGAGCATTGGCGTACCAAGCCAAAGGTTACGGATTCGATTCACATATTCAGGTGTCATTTTTCAATTTAAATAATAAACTATTTAGATGCAGCTATAATTGTAACTATTAAATTTAATAGCTTGGCTATTTAATCGATCATTTAAATTAGTCTAATAAAGCTAAAAACTGTGTCCAATACTTTGAGTAGTGATCGTGATATATCTATACGATACTATAATATTACAAAGAGGAAAGATTTGATTTTTTGTTTGTAATGGACAAACTCAAAAACTACTGGACCGATTTTAAAAATTCTTTCACCAATAAAAAGCTACATTATCAGCAAGTAACATAGGCTATATTTTATTTTGAAAATTTAATTTATTCCTCATAAAATTGTCGATAGTCATTCATATGATGATTCTTCAATATGTGTGTTGAAAATAATAATGTGTGGGGGGTAGGAGGGGGGGAGGAAGGGGAAGGGTCTAGTTCTTAATATAAATCATAGTGTGACATCTAAACTCTAGAAATATTAAATAATATCCTATTTACTATACATATTTTTTCATACACATAAGATATTGTTTAAGAATATAGACGTAAAATGTAGAGCCAAATCAAACCAACTTCGTTGCTATCTTAGCACTTCCCTGAAAGTAATATAAACAACTCTTTTTTTGACATCAAAAGAAGTATGTGTTTGTGTCAGATGATATCAAAAAGTTTTTTTTTTGAGAAAGTACGCTTTTCTTAACTTTTCTAAGTGTATTCCATCAAGATGATGGCAAAGTTTGATCTGTGAGCCTTACCGAACTTATATATTTTATCTGGATACAGTTATGTATATAAAAATCAATACTACGAACCCAGAAATGGAGCAAGTAAACGTACAAACTCGCTTAGGTGGTATAATGGTCCTAAGGCATCAATTATTTTCACAATAGACTAAAACTATCGATGAGGGAAGATCTTGGTTCTAATCCAGGTCGGGTGAATGGAGGGGGTTGATTCTTAAATGTATTTACACTCTCCCTCCATTTAAAAATGTTTACGCTTCCTATAAATTCATCTTTCCGCATTTTTAACACATTAGTAGCGTAACTATTTCATATCTGTATAGTCCGAACGAGTGATTATTAAGACGCGGGGGAAAATAATGATGTATAACATTTTATATTCATACACACGTTAATATATATTTATATAGGATATTTATAATATATTTATTTATGCATATATTAAGTATTTAACATAAGCTGACTGATTATATCAGCACACGACTTCTAAACTAACTTAAATAACAGAAACAATACACAGCTCTAAGGTCGATAATTCATCACTGTGAAAGTATAATTCTAGAGTTCATTAATAATACATTTTTCAGCTATTCCAGAATTCGAATCCGGGACTCTTAGCTCAGTAGTCAGACGTGATACCGTCTAAACTAAAGTGCTAGACTTAAATTTTAATAGCATGCTTTGTATATACATTTAGAAATTGGGACATGGACATTTGATTTTGAAAGAATACAATGTTTTACTTACTGTAGGGTATTAAAACTCTACTTTTAATATGGTACGTTTCAAAAAAAAAAAGTTCATGATACTGAGGTTTCCATAGACTAGAAGAGGCTTTATTAAACCTCTCAAAGATATTTGACTACAACTTTTATGTCGCTTTGGTTTGTTTGAAAACAAAACAAAACAAACAACAAAGTTTTTGGCACACACACACATAATATTTTTCTTTCGGGAGTTATACAGCAGTTGGGGTAAATATATACCATATTTATTACTTTTATGTTTCATCTGGTATCGGCGTAGACGCCGCAAATGCATTTTATGTACTGAAACTTTGAATACTTCAGATATTATATCTATGCTACTATATATATATATATATATATATATATATATNCACATAAACAGGAAATGAAAAATAAAGAGATCCTGAAAAACAACAACGACGAACTGTATCATTTCACAAAATATAAAAATATCCGAAATATTCTTTTGCTTCTGGATTATAAAATAACTGGAATAGTAGAGCAAGTGATTGGCTCGCCCGATATAGTAAATAGATTTCAGCCTTGTCCTAGTGAGCTCAATAACCCTCCCCGTTCCCTTTTTACGTCCTCATTCCCTCCTCTTTATGGATACATTATGTTAAGGATAGTTCCAATTCATTCTCAACATTATATTTTATCACCCATTTTAGAGTAGAACGATCTATAAGTTTCACTCTCGCAATAAACTAAACTGCCGGCGACGGGGAGATTGGGGTTCGAATCCCGTCAGGGTGTTTTCAGGGTGGCTTTCCACTCTTACTCCACGCAAATGGGTGTAAAATTCCTCTATATTCAACTTTATTCACCTCTAACACATTACCTTGATTATTAGGCTAAGTATGCGTTTCACCTGAACAGATAATAGGACGTTGTGCTTTAAAAAAGTATTTTAAAAAGGGGAAAACATTTAATGTGTGGGGTGGTAAGGAGAGGGTTATTTTTGGGGGAAGGAGGTTTGGAGTTGGTTGCAGGTTGTTACCAAGGTAATTCAGCTTTTACATAAAGTAAGTAGTAAGTTTCACCTCCCCATTTATTTTCAAATTTTCCCTTTGAAGTTAATACACTTTAATTAGTTTTTTTTACCCGCCTCGGTGGTATAGTTGGCTAACGCGCTTGTCGTGTTGATCTCGACTGCTGAGGACGGGGAGATCGAGGTTCGAATCTCGGTCGGGTGAACTGAGGGTGGTTTTTCCTAAATAGTTTTACACTCTCTCTTTCTCTCTCTCCACGCAAACGCGGGTTCACTTAATCTAATTCAACCTTCCCAATTCCTAATCCATTAGTGTAATTAGTACTTAAAGCGTATAACCCGAACGGGTAGTAAGACGCGGTGCTAAATATTATTATTATTTAACTAGTTTTTTGGTGACCTGGTGGTCTAAGGGTAAGGTGTAGAACTTCTTTGCTGGGGGTCCGGGGTTCAATCCTTGGTCCCGGCACAGATTTATCTGATTACCAGACCCTTCCTTCACCTCTGACAAGACATCTTGTGAATGTGGGAAATGCCAGGCCTCCACCGTGGTTCGGATTCCACGTTAAACTGTAGGTCCTCCATTTCATCTCACAATCACCCTCCCATTACACATTAGTGTAATTTTGTATTACTTGAATGAGTAATAAGACGCGCTAATAATAATAAATTAGTTTTTTATTGTATAGAATATGACCAAGGGAAACATGACATCCAGGTGTGGGAACCTTGTGTTTAAGCTATTCACCACGATAATGATAAAGAACGTTGCCCGGGGTACACCATGGGATGTCTACAGTCGTACCAGAAATTAGGTTTTGTGATGATAATTAGACAGCCTTAACCTAGCTTAAGCCTAATTAATCAAACCCTGGTGACTATATAACTTTGCTTACTTTTTCAACACACCACGACCCTCAATAATTAATCACACAAAAACTATTCTCTCTTATTGCTCTGATATTTGGCCCATAATAACATGAAAGTTTTATTTGAAAATAACTAGATTTTGAATAGTAATGGGGCAATTTAAAAATGTTTAAGTCCTGTTGTAACCTTATATGCAATAGATAATAAATAATATTATAAAATTAATCAAATATGAAAGAGGTTTATTAAAATTGTACAAAATGGCTCCAAATGTTTGAAGATAAATGTTCTGGATCAGTGATTTCTTTTATCACTGCGTTTTACTTCCTATTCAGGTTGTGAACATATATACTAATCACACTTATGAATTTGGGATGAGTAAGATTGAATCTAGAGGAAATGTACCCACATTTGAGTGGAGGAGAATCAAAATCAATTAAGGGAAAACCCCACTAAGTACATCCAACTGGGATTTGAACCTCGATCTCTGTCATTTGCAGTATAATGGCTAGTCTATCGCAAGAGTGACGCCTTAGAACATGCGGCCACTGAAGTAGACTTTATCAATGTAACTAATAAAAGGCGGCCTTGACTTTGTTAGAAATATAGTACATTTGAAACTTCTTTTAAAAAATTCATATTTTTTTGTTTTCGTTATTTATTAAATTATACTACTTTATTAGTTTTATTATATTGGCTATGTATTGATAACATTTCTCAAGTGACAGCTCCACAACACAGGACTTGACGTATGATAACGTAAAAGTAGATCTAGCAATATTTTCTATTTTCCAGATATATTAATTTGTAAGACAATTTGGGTATACCTATAGCTTTAAGTATTCATTTCTTTACAGTTAATGTGTATCTTTGTTTCTACAGATCTTAGGTTTAGCACCAAGAATATTAATTTTATTTAATAATTAGAGATAGGTAGGATAACTTAGAGGAAATTCAACAACACTGTCATATTGAGAAGATGGGAAAATCACCTCTAATATACCTGACTGGGATACAGTGGCGGTCCGTTTATAGGCACTACGTAACTGCAACATCCCCTATTTCCACTTGATATTATCAATAACATTTAATATAATGAGTTCTTTTTTCTTTAATTCTTTATTTATTTATTAGTACAATATATCCCTTAAGCTTAATGTCAGTACTTCAGTAGCCATCCCCCAGATACACAAAATGTTTGTATGGAACGTTGCGCTTCACAGTGCCAGCGACGTGGTGTTTGACTATCGTGCGCATGCGCTTATAGGAGGGGAGGGGAGAGGAAGGCGGGACTACCAGGTAGAGAGAGCACTGTTGCTCTCGCAGTGCCGGCTCTGGCGTGATGGTGGAAGGAAGTTTTTATTAAAAACCGTGTACAATATTCTTGAATGTGATAAAGTGTAGAAGAGTGTAGAATTAGATTATTATTCTGCTTCCAGCTATTCGATTTTATTATTATTATTTTTATTTTATTTAACAGAAAGACTAAATGAGCTTGTAGTACTTTCACTGAAGAAAAATTTCCTCGGCTGTCATCCAGAGATCAAGGACAAAATTATTTAAATTTGTGTGCAAATTAAAACAAGAAGAATGGATTTCATTTTTAAATGAACTGTACCAATTTAAGTTAAAGTAAGTAAAACAGTTTTTTTGTTAAGATTTTATCAAGTTTCTGAATAAATTTTCTTTTTATACATGTTTTTTTTTACTTTTACACAATTTTAAAACAAAGGCTAAACATTTTCTGCAGCAGCACCCGCACTAATTTTAGCTACGAGACGTCACTGCTGGAATACGAACCTCTGCCTCAGTGTCACTGACAATCCCAACCTATGGCAACCAATGATATCAAACAGAATGTATACTGTGCGGAAACCAAGGAGGGGAAAACCCATTATCAATAGTCTGTATACAGTACACAGTTCTAGACGTAGTTTGGTTTGTAGCATAAGTTATTCGCTGAGTTTGATTGGATGTAAAAGGAAGGAATACGGGACTAGAAATAAGACAAATCATAAGATCCGTTCAAAATAATTACAGCGGCTTTCCGTTGAAATTTAACTGCCAACACTTCGCTATGGAAAATGCCCTGAAACACTGCTTCAACTATATTTCCTCCCTTAAATATATTTTGTAGCGTTATAATCATTCAATTTTTTTTTTGCAGCGTTTCGTAGATAATTTATATAACCGGCCCGCTTGTCTGTAATACTTTTATATTTATAACAGGCCTGCAGTCATATACGTACACACGAAACATTATAATTTAATTTTAATGTGTACATAATTTTGAATATAAAAAAACAACAGTTTAAAACTATTCAAAACTGTTCTATGTATAGTTCTTCAATTTAAAAATATTTTGGGATTTTTTTTAATAGTCTATAATTTAATATATACCGCTTTTAGTATTTTCGCTAGTTTTTAAATATTTTAAAAATGTTATATATTAACGATTTAAAAGTGACTGAATTGTCTAAGGCGTCATTCTCTCAGTAGACTGGAATGCCTACCTAGAGAAAATCAGGGCTCAAATCCCGGATCTGATCGGGCGTACTGAGGGTGTTTTTTTCTCTTAATATTGTTACACTCTTCCTCGTCACAAATTTGGGCACATTACCTCTAAAACTATAACTTATTCATAACAATACCATTTTTGTAATTAATGAATGGGTAAAGCCCGAACGAATAGGTCTAATAATACGCGGTGATTCCCCCCCACCCCCCGTTATTTTGTCAACATCTCTTACTGCCCGTTTGGGTATAAGTATATCTAATAACTAAGCAAATTTGTTAAGGATGAGGGAGTCTTAACTTTAAGAGAAGTGTACCCATATTTGCGGGAAGGTTGAGTGGAAAATAAGTTGGAGAAAAACCAACCTAATACACTCGACTAGGATTCGAACCCTGATCACCCCGTCATCAGTGGTCGAGTCTATCCCGATATTGACACCTTAGAATGCTTAGACCATTCGATCAGTGGTGACAAAAAAATATCATTTGAACAAACCTTAAATCAATTTTTAGCTCAATTTATTCTTCTTTTTTTTTCCAAAATAGTTAATCCTTCATCGCCCAATGTGACCAAAATTGTAATCCCCGTAGAGCCGATAACTCGAGTATCACTCCATATCCGTTTTGGAGTGGATTATCCGGGACGTGTTGTCAGATGATGTAAAACGTCAAATGCGGGAGGTGAGTGTGTATTGTTCTGGCGGCGAGTGAATTATGGGTAGTAACTCCCCTCTACCCCCCCCCCCATCCCTAGCCCTTACAGGTGGTGCACAGGTGACAAGGTAATCCAACGGAGAGGGAGTCACAGTAATTGTGACAATAACGGCTAATTGATTGGCCTCTGGGTCAGTGCAACTGTGTGTGTGTGTGTGCATGTGTGAAGTAGTTGTTGAATTTCTAATTTCTAGTGATGGACAGTAGAAATGCTCCATTTGACGGACAATATTTCCCCCCTTCTCTTTCTCTCTCATTGTTTCTGTATATCTATATTAATGTTTTTTTTATCTCTGTTTTATATCCATTCGTTTCTTCCACAATTTATTCTTACACCTACCTAAAACTGGATTAGGTTCCTTTACAAATTTCTTTTCGGCATTTCTTTTAACTTTAAAATTAGGGATTTACAAGGATCTCTTACTTAAAATGTAGGCGAGTCTTGAAACAATTGAAAAAAAAAAAGAGCCTTAAGTCCGAGTGTTTTTTGTAACAAAACACTACCTTTAATTTTTAAAAGCTCCATTAAATACATTTATGTAAAAGATAAATACTTAGAGAAACAAAATAAACCACACTATATTTGATTATGCTGATATATCTGAATTTATATCATCTGTATCAAAATTGAACTTGTAAATTTGTCATAGATAGTTCCAATGAAATAGAATATCAAGGAATAAATATTGAATACACGTGTTATAAATTGAATTCAAACTTGGATGATAGAACAACTGAAATGCTTTGTGTATATATTATTTGCTTCATACGTAAGCTTATGTTGCTTCAACTTAGCAAATATTTTTTATTTTTGAACAAAATATTGTCGATATTGAATTAATATAATACCTTTTATTTTAATTATTTACCTACTTACGTTGTTGATGTGATTTAATCACCAATCGGTGTTAAAATACTGTTTAATATTAATTCATATGTATCGCAAATTGATACGTGATAATTATATTCCACAATATCAGTCCTGGTAGCTGAATAAAATTTAAAGAAGTGAACACAAACTGGACACGAAAAATGAACCCAGGACCTTTGGATTTGCACGCCAATGTTCTACCTCTGAGACATCCTGGTCCGTCTCGCATGCGGGTCAATCTTTCACTATATGTTGTTGTTGTATTGAGTCTACTGTATTTGGTCATCAGGACTGATCCTGTGGATAACCATCACGTATCAGTTTATGACACACATTAATTATTATTATTATTATTATTATCACCGCGTCTTACTACCCGTTCGGGTTATACGCACTTACGCTAATGTGTAATGGTAGGGTGATTGTGAGATGAAATGGAGGACCTACAGTTTAACGTGGAATCCGAACCACGGTGGAGGCCTCGCATTCCCCACATCCACAAGATGTCTTGTCAGAGGTGAAGGAAGGGTTTGGTAATCAGATAAATCTGTGCTGGGACCGAGGATTGAACCCCGGCCGCCAGCATAGAAGTCTGACACCTTACCCCTAGACCACCAGGTCACCGACCACACATTAATTAATAAATAAATTACTAAGTACTCGTACATGGCCGCATACTGTTGGTGACGAGTGGGGGTAGCACCAGGCTTGTGTTGTGCGCTCTTTAGGGTTGTTGAACAAGTGGGTCCATCCCTCGTGGCGACACGCACCTGTTCGGACGCGCGCCTAAATGGGAGTATGGCTAACCAGCTTGGCCCGGTTGTCCTCTCAGGGTTCCTCCTAGTGGGCGGCCTCACCAACCAGAAGGTGGAGTGGGTGGCTAAACTCCTGAGTTAGTCGTCTGTGAGGGTGAGTGATCGTAAAGACCCCCATCCGTCACACACTAAGCGGATGGCAGTATAGTAGAATGGGCCAGTTTAATAGTCAGACTTAGTACGCCTCAAGTCCGGCGCTATACTAAACACAGGACGACACTTATCTAGATCAGAATGGAATGGGCCAGTTACATGAGTGAAAGTAGCCCATTCCATTTGAATTTCTATAGGCGTGGTCCTGTATTTAGTATAGCGCCACATTTAAAGCATACTAAGGGCCAGTTTCATAGTCAAATTTAGTACGCCTCAAGTGCGGCGCTACACTAAGTACATGATGACCCTTACCTAGACCAGAATGGAATGGGCCAGTTTCCTATGCGAGAACGGCCCATTCCATTCTGGTCTAGGTAAGTGTCATCCTGTGTTTAATATAGCACCTCACTTGAGGCGTACTAAGTCTGATTATTAAACTGGCCCATTATATTCTGATCTAACTAGGTGTCATCTTGTGTTTAATATAGCACCTCACTTGAGGCGTACTAGGTCTGATTATGAAACTGGCCCTAGACTCAATAGGCCTACAATAACTAGTGAAAGATGATTTTAGATAAGAGATGAACCAGGATGACCTAGTGTCCAGTGTATGTTTAATTACGTCATATTTAGTGAAGTGTTCCAAAATTGGTTTATAATATAATAAGGTTTTCTTCTTCTTTCAAATGTTTTGGAGATACGAAGGTTATTGTGAATATCCAAGTAGAAGCTAAATAGAGATGACCTTAATTTTCTACATTTTGAAGCTTCATGCACTTCTACTTAAAATACCTGTGAGATCCCGATTAGGCTTATATTGTAATCCGAAACCTCAAGTTTACATCCTTATCAAGCTTCACTTTAAATCTACCAATCGATAAACAGCTCAGATACCTGAATTAGTGGGCACGCGGAATGAACGTCAATCTCGTGTATACTGGTTCGAGAATAACGGGGAGGCATTGGTTCGAATCTCAGTCATATCTAATAAATAAAAAAAAAATCGTTTCACCCCTCTATACCTTCTTCAGCATTAAACAATTAATGTAAATATGCAGAAAGTCCAGGTAGGTAGTAATATGAGTTTCACAGAAAACACAACTGTGACAATATTTGTTCTTTTTTTTTTAACTTTCTCATATAAAGAAAGTATGGTAATATTGACTATTTTCTTAACCTTGATATTATTAGAATATTTTTGTTAATATTCGAGGGAAGTTAACAGATAGATTATTTCTGAGCATTTGAAATTAAAAAAAAAAGTATTTTCATTTAGTTAAAAATTTATATTCTAAGAGTATTTCATGTTATTTAAAAATGTGTTTATTTATTTAGAAAAAAATCAAGCATCGCGTCTTACTACCCGTTCGGTTTGAACGCATATGTCTTAATAATTACTCTAAGGGGCTAGGGATGGAGTAAGGTAATATTTTAGAGAAAGTGTATCCACATTTATGTGGAGCGAGAGAGAGAGAGAAAGAGAGGAAAATAATTTTGGAAAACCCATCCTCAGTTAACCCGACCTAGATTTGAACCTCGATCTCTCAGTTATTGGAAGTCTAGTCTATTGAAAGAGTTGTGCCTTAGACCATGTGGCTACCGATGCGGATGATTTAGAGAATTGTCGCATATTATTGACTATATGAAAAGCTATGTGTGATTGTGTCGTACCATTTTATTTGTCCTAAAACATTTTTTGAGAGTGCCGTCTCATGGGACGCATAAATCAAATTTCCAATGTTCCTACACGTCCTATACGTATTCTACCGTTAGATAAAAGTAGTTCCAACCACGGTGCACTCCTGTGTAGCTCAGCACCGCTTTAAATTTTCTTTTTCTATATCCATGTGTCATTTTTAAACCAAACAGAAAACGGGGAAATTATTATGTCAGATTCCATATCATCGTCATACAATAAAAACGGCATTCGTTTACAACATAATGGCTTGGCACGCTTATCTTTATATAAAATATCATTATTAGCCTAATTAAACTTGATGTTATAACTCTCTTATTTGAAATGGTTCTTTCAAACTGTGAGTATCCTTTTGTATGACAAATTCACTTTTAATGACGGCACTAATTTATTTTCCTCATCTACTTATTTCTTTGCATTGCTCATTCCCTCAAATTTGTGTTTATATTCCTCCTTTAATATATATATTATTATCACCGCGTCTTACTACCCGTTCGGGTTATACGCACTTACGCTAATGTGTAATGGTAGGGTGATTGTAAGATGA
>CABFOW010004562.1:0-21805 GCA_902141385.1 Timema californicum
CCCAACTCGAGTGCGCGTGTGGTAGTCAGTGTGATTCTCCATGTTACGTGTTACGTGTTAAATGTCTGTCTCCAACCCCACCTTTTGTCATTGGGGGTTGGTCAATTCCAGCAAAAGACAGCTATTTTTAATACTCTACAGAAACAATTTAACTATTATTTATATTACCTAAATCATTGTTTTTCTTCCGTTTCTTGTTCACCTCTCACTGTTTTCTGTCTTTTCCCTTTCTTCTGTACGTTTTGTATTTCCCTACGGTCCTGGTGACCCGGTAAGTGCGATGGGGTGGGTTTTTTGTAAAATTTTCCCACCCCAAACCTACTGAAAGCAAAAATCAGCCCGCAAGAGCGCCATTACCATTCGTGTTGTGATTGTCTTTATCCCTATGTCGTGCTCGTTTTCGAGAGCCCTTCGGGGATGATGTTAATGTTTGTCCTTCTATGTTTCCCATGTTTTTATTCATGTGTCATATATACGTTTAAAAAGATAAATAATGATGATGTTAATGTTTGTCCTTCTATGTTTCCCATGTTTTTATTCATGTGTCATATATACGTTTAAAAAGATAAATAATAAAAACCATACAAACAAACAAACATAAAGGTAACACCACCATACTCTCCTAATAACAAGCCAGAGGACATAATAGCCTCAACTTCTCAGTCTCCTAATTCAAAAATGAATACTGTGCCTCTTGGAACTAGTCTGCCTAATATTGTTACAAGATCTGGTAGAATTGTCCACCCACCAAACGCCTTGACTTATTATTCCTTGTTTAAAAAAAAAGAGGCGTGTTTAATAAGTAGTATACTAGCGCCTAACTCAGAAAAGAGTTTTATGGTGTTTGTCAGTTGGCCTCACTGTGTACGATACTTTTAGTGTTTGTTATCACATGCATTTAGTTTATAACCTTCATTGTATGATTGATTCTGTCTTGAAATTGTTGACCACGGCTCAAAGTTAATTTTGTATGTGATAAATAAAACAAATATCAAAGCCATAACAAAATATTCAATAAAATCAAATACGTCTCATAAGTTATTTACAATTATTCCATAAGAAATCTTCAAAATAATTAATCTACAACCCAATAAAAATTAATGCTAAACGATATCAAAGCCATAACAAATATTTATTAGAACCTTTTCAATGCATAATAACAAGCTAAATCTTAACGACATTATAGAAATACAATCTTTCATAGAATCAAGTTAAATTTAACGCTTTACAAAGATTCCAATTCTTTACTAAAATAAGGTGACCTGGCGGTCCAGGGGTAAGGTGTCAGACTTCTATGCTGACGGCCGGGGTTCAAACCCCGGTCCCGGCATAAATTTATCTGATTACCAAACCCTTCCTCCACCTCTGACAAGACGTGGGGAATGCCAGGCCTTCACCATGGTTCGGATTCCACGTTAAACTATAGGCCCTCCATTTCATCTCACAATCACCCTACCAGTACACATTAGCGTAAGTGCGTATAACCCGAACGGGTAGTAAGACGCGGTGATAATAATAATAATAATAATAATAATAATTTACTAAAATATCAAGATATTTCCTGCGTAGCTTACAGAACAAAAGACTGGCATTAAAGCCCAAAGTTAACGAAAGTCGATATTTTCATGTACAATAATCGATTCACCTCAGAGCACACGATTGGATGGATATTGTCTCTAATCGATTTTTTTAAATTGACCACACAATATAAAATAAAAGATTCAAATATATTTGTGCATAATATTTACCAAAAGGCCGAAAGAGAATTTAGAAAAAGATATAAAAGATAGAATATATATAAAGAATTCAATTACGAAGCCAAAAGGAATTTAGATCTTACATTTTACAAATCTTAAGCCATAGCTTCTCCTTCCCGCAAATATAATAAAGTCCAAGAATGACGGCAGGTTGCCCTGCCGTCACTATATATGCAATACAACCCAGAGACATTGAATGACGGGGAAAAGGGGTGGGGGCAAAGAAATGGAACATTCGGGAACAAAATATGTGCATGACCAAAGCTTCTTCACACTTCTCGGCGTTTCGAGGTCATCCTAAATTGTATACAAGTGATGTCTTCGCCGCTAGAGATCTTCGCAGTTGAAGTTCTTTACTTCTATTTTCACAACAGGCGATCAGTCTCAATTATGATGATGGTACGTGTAGTTGTATTGCGCTTGGACGCGGGGAGCAGTGTGATGGGTTGAGTACCGAGTTTCTTGTTTATTTCTTGTGGCCCAATGCTACAACCTTATACACAATATGGCAATCAATTTGAAGTTTGGGCTGTCAAGAATTGTGTAATATTCTGTTTATTAACATATTAATGTCAATTTGATATACACAGTACACTGTCACCTACAATGAATAGGTTGGAGATCGAATCCTTTCAAAGATGGTCTTCCCAAGTACATAGGTTTATATAAAAATATTCCCTGTTTGCATGGGAATGTGTGTGCACTTTTATAAACAATTAGGCCTATCTAATTCATATTTACTATAGTAAAAGCTAAAATTCAATAATCACAATAATAATAAATTAATAAACAATAGTTTTATAAATTAAAATACTGGTCATTATAAAGGAGGGGTATTCTAAAATCTATCCAAGGCACATTTAAGCGTTCTATGTAACGTAAATAACATTAGTTTAAACCTAAAAAATACCTTTATGCATCATCGCTGTCCCCGCACAATGGCGTGACTCCATCAATTGTGAAGTAGTGTTTAGTGGATGGCCCAGGTAGCAAAAAGTTTTGACAGTGAGTAGGTGGACTTATGGGTGGAGGAGATGACACATGGGATGATGAGGATGATGAACTTAATCTTATTAAAAACTGCTCCTCGTCATCTTGCAGCTCATCTGCTTTCCACGTGTCATTTCCAATTTTTTTTACGTGATTTACATAATTGAACCAGTTATCTACAGAAACCTTTTCATACGCGGCAGATATTAAGGACTTGATATCTTTAACCTTAAAACTAGAATTGTTCATTTTAATAAATGTTTTTTCATGAGCCCACACCATATCTATAGGGTTAAGTTAACAATGATACGGAGGCAAACGAATGAATTGTCGATCCACCGCCTTCGCCATCTAATCCACTTTGTATTTTTTTAAATTTTTGTTTGTGTTGCGAAACCAAATACAGCATTTCCCGTTTCAATATTTCGTCATCAACCTCAATGTTCTTATGGATAAGCCACTCAGTTATTTGAGCTTTACGCTATGATGTGGTCGGGATCGCTTCCCACTTTCTGCTGTGATAGGCTGCATTATCGATTACGATAACAGCTCCTTCAGGTGTATTAGAGAGTAATTGTTCTGAAAACCACTATTCATAAACGTCATCATCCATTTCGTCATGGGCATGGATGTTTTTCTTGCACAAAAACGTGAGTTCAGCCCCTTCAACAAAGCCATTGCCATGTCCAGCGTGAACCATCGCAAAGCGTGGTCCGCGAGCCCGTGGTGGCTTCAGTCCTGTGCTTAACCCTTCAAGAAATGCTTGCCAAGAACTCTTAATGGTAATATCTTTTCACTCCTTGGAAACGCTATTTCCAACATTTACCCATGATTCATTTGTATAAATAATAGGTCTACCTTCAGCTACTAACTTCTTAATATCCTTCAAATACTCATGACACCACCTAATAATATCTTACCTTTCAATGAAAGCACTATTGTTACCCCTCCGTTCGTACTTAAAACCCATCTCCTGCAAAAATCTGTATAAGGTAGTTCGTGAGAAATTTGGCAGTGTTTCGTCTGCGTTTACCCTCGCTAAAATAATTCTTAAAGTAGGGGACAAGTTTCCGAACAACATGGAATGGACAAAACGACGAACATCACCTTGTACAATACCATCGTATGTGTTCGTTCTTGAATTTTTTTATTTCCCTTTTCTCTTTTGTTTTATTTTTGAAAGATTCCGCAAAGGACCACATTTTTGTTCCTCTCTTAGTGCGTAAATAGTTCTTTCGGAACATTTCGTGATTTTACGTGTTTCCCTAACTGCTTTGGTGACATTCATTGTCTTGGTAAAATAATTGAAAACGTTCATTACTATTTGACGTTCTTTGCTTCTCAGTATACCTATGCTTGCAATTTTCTTGTTACCATTTCCATGATAAATAATTTAATAAACTAACATTAAACACTATGAATCAATAGCAAATAATATATAAAATAATCATCCCATATAAAGTAAAATATATTATAACTAAAAACATAAGGAAAAATTAAAATATTATACGTTTGATACAAATGATGATTAAACCACCAAACACTCTTATCACTCTGTAGGCCCACGCCAAAATAATGACCGTAACCTGTAACACAAGAATAATGGATCACAACTGGAGAGAGGTTTCTTGGATGGATTTCAAACAGCTGTGCTTTGCTTTTCCAAAAGGACTGTCATGAGAAGGATTCATTGGTGTAAGTCAGCAGGGTTATATTTATGTTTACATGGAGTGCTACTCCTGAATACTGTGTTTTGACTTTCAGCTACTTACACTGATTTAAAGCAATAATATAACAGAGTAAAGTTGCTTAGCGTATGTTCACCAGCATTTTCCTAAAACTATGGAAAAATAACTTGTTAAAATCAACCTCAGATAATTATTTGTATTAAGTGGATGTACTTTTCAAGCATGCTGATTATATCAACACACGACTTACAAACTACCCTTATACTAAGAAAACACAACATGCAGTCCCCTTGCCGACAATTTACCAAAGATAAATCTCAGGCCATCCCACCATCAGACCTTTCTCTATCTCAGTTGGCTCACGCTCTACCGACTGTACTAAAGTGTTTAATTAATGCCAGTGAATTCGACCAGGATTCGAACCCAGGCCTGATTAGAAACGGTGGCAAAATGTAAATGCTAGTGTAACATCTTAGGCTGCCCAGCCACCGACCTCTGTGGGTAGCTGGTTTCTTAATTCAAAAGCATAGAATAAAACCTTGTTTATTAAACTACAATTACAAACGAAGATGAGTATGATGAATGTTTAAGTGGTATTTTGTGAAACCAATATTATCACTTATGATGTGGATGGGATAAACTAACGCTTCAGTTATCAACGCTACAACTGTATAACATTACTCTGCTCTTCAAGACCGGACAGAGCTTAAAGTAAACTACACCCTCTTCAAATTCAAAATGCTACCACACATAAATGGGGGGCGCTATTGGCCCATAGTTTTTTTTCTTTCAAAAATAAAGTTGAGCTTTTCTTATCATTTCTTAAACATAATGTACCTAAGCAAAAAGAAAGAAACACATTTCCAACAAGACAACTTTTTCATGTTTTACTTTAAATATTTCAGGAGGAATAATACGTTATAATTTTTTTTTAGCATTGTATAGAAGATATTCCTTTCAGACTCTGCAGACGTCCATAACTATTATAACAGCCACCATAAAACTACTGGCTTTTCCACACAATTGGAACTAAACTTATGACGTGATACATTTGGAACTTCTTGAAACTTTGACACAATGCATATTTTCGTATTTCGAAAAAAATTGTGATTTAAAAACATCTATAGTGGTTGAAATTGATTTCACAAGATGAATAAATGTATGTTCATTTATGTGCTATGCTTATTTTATAGAAATAACGACGTTCAAATGTAAGATACAAAATGGCAACTCCGCTTGGTAGGAAAAGGACAGCGCTAACGGAGAGACCAATGGGTTGGAAAGAGTTGATAACAGTCCACAAGAGTTTGTACTTCAATTTGAGAGTGGAACAGCCTATAGTGATGTAGGGGGAAAATAATAACTGACTCTGTACTCACACACGGTAGTTCACGAACTGGTGGAGGATTAAACTGCAAGATGTAGATCGGTTGCGAAAGATAAAGATCGGGAATACTGGCCTACAATAAGTAGTTCGCATATGAATGAACCACAGTAAGTAGTTCTCGAATGACTGAACTACAATAAGTAGTTTACGAACAGCTAAACCACTATCATTAAAAATAAATAAATAATTCAAAAATCCCATGCGTGTGATGAGGACCAGTGGATGCGTATTTTTTATGGACACACATAGATGTCCTAGTTAATACATTAATTTATTGTGGTTTCAGTATTGAGAAGAGTGGGACTTTGTAAACTTGAAAAAAATTAGTAATTTGTTTTTTTGGAAAGTCTTGTTCTCTGCCAATAATAATTAAATAATTTGAGAGAAAACTCAATACTACGTTATTTTAAATGTAAAATATGACATGTAATTAAAAATTTTGTCATTTAAAAGAAAACCTTCTGTTGTCAGCCCAAAACCTAAACATATAATTTTTCAGCTGTCATTTAGGTAATAAATTATCGTGAACATACTATAGTTCATAATAATTGAATTGTGTGCGTCCAGAGATATTAGCGCTTAATTTGTTTTAATGTCTGACTCTGATCACGCACTGGAACTAAATTGTAGTTAGACCAGTAAATATTAAACCTTGGTCTAAAGTTAAGACATTAAAATAATGAAGTCATATGTAGACCCTTAAATATTTGTCGCGTCAAAACTTTATTGGTTTTGACAAAATAAATTAAATTTTATTGCTTTATTGATATTTTAAAGTTACACAACATTACAGATAACAAAATTAATAATCTATAATCATGACATTTCTGACTACGTAGTAGCTGTCTACCCTTTAAGATTTTTAACATATTTGGGTGTGATTGTACACTTTTATAATTTGTGTAGAAATATAAAATTCTTCACCTCTTGAGATTTTTTAAATCAGTTAAAGCACAGAAGCTAATAAGCTTACCAAAATGCTAGCTTTAATCAATCGTATTTTGGACTGGTTTAAGAGTTTATTTTGGAAAGAAGAAATGGAATTGACACTTGTAGGTTTACAGTATTCTGGCAAAACAACATTTGTAAATGTTATAGCGGTAAGATATTTATTATTGTACATTTTCATTTTTTGGCAAGTACAGTTACTAGTTCCAAGTTTAATTTATTTAGCACTACATACACACTGATTTTGTTAGGAAGAAGTAACTGGTAACTACTAAAGTTACTAAAACAAATTTAATATATTCATACATCAAGTCATGTTATCTGCAACGTCGAGTCTTGATAAATAGTATCAATAGCTATAAAATAAGTGCCATACTTTGTTTCCTCTAACAAAATGGACTGTCAACAAACACGTAATTTCGACCGATAGGAATTAAGAAAAGATGTGTATTCAATTAATAATTAATAAATATAGGCTACCAGACTTTCAATTTATATAATCATAATCCTAAATGCCATTGTTTTGGATTTAAATTTGTCGGATAGTAGCCTAGGCCTATTTTTGTTGAACATAGTTAAAGATTAATAATTGTTGTTGAACATGCACTAAATATGAAATACATTTAAACCCAGTATGTAAGTCTAACCTTCCATGCACATAATGCCTTAGACTATGGGAACGCTGAAGCAAGTAGACCAAGTCTACTTTAAGCTTGAGCCTGTTAACATTAAGGCTAGGTTATATTTTTATGAGTTATTTCATATAATACATGGCAAACGATCATCGGAAAAGCCTACATATTTAATTTTGATCCTAGTTTAATATCCACATATGTGTACAGATGCATTTTTCGGAGGATGTTTGTTTTAACATAATAATTACTATTGTTCTTAGTTTAATATTTAGAGGCATGCATTTTTCAGTAGACTTTCAACCTTTCCTCTTTTATTGTTATGTGTAGTAATATGTTCTTTTAGAAAATTCGTTAGATTAATTTTATTTTAATGGTGACCTGGCGGTCTAGGGGTAAGGTGTCAGACTTCTGTGCTGAGGGTCCGGGGTTCAATCCTCGCTCCTGGCACAGATTTATCTGATTACCAAACCCTTCCTTAACCTCTGATAAGATGTGTATTAATCACAACTTGTGAATGTGTGGAATGCCAGGCCTCCACTGTGGTTCAGATTCCACATTAAACTGTAAGTTCTCCATTTCCTCATATAATCACCTTACCATTACACATCAACATAAGTGCGTACAACCCAAAGGGTAGTAAGATGATGATAATAATTAAAAAATATATTGATTAATAACCTTTTAATAGGCCTATATATCTTACTAATGAGGGTACAGGTTTTGCTTAGGGTGGCTGCTGGAAACATATTTTCTTTGTTACTTAACATGATCAAATTGTTTGATCATTAACAATCGACACCCCAAGAATGACAAGCTGTGCCAATATTGTCTACAAACTTTGAATTCATAAGGAGCATTGAGGTCTGTAAGAAATCAACTGCACACTAATATAAACTAATCCTTTGACTCGTTTTAAGTTCTACAAATTCAACTGTCTACATAGTCCTTAGTCCTTACTACTCTTTAGAAGTTGACTCAACTTTAACTTTCTAAAGACTAGTCAACATGGACTGCTAAATACTACCATCACAGCAAAGTAAATATGTGCATGCATCAAAATGAATGCACCAATGGCAGCGAAATGATCCCTTTGCTATAGAAACAAATTGAAATTATAGTATTACGCTTGCAGCTATTTAAAAAATATTA
Organism: Timema californicum; assembly: GCA_902141385.1. Lineage (NCBI taxonomy): Eukaryota > Metazoa > Arthropoda > Insecta > Phasmatodea > Timematidae > Timema > Timema californicum. The sequence continues at coordinate 8,555 of CABFOW010004562.1, forward strand.
CAAAAATCCCAGGAATTGTGGCATCTCGGAAACATTTATCTGAGAAAGACCAAGCTCTCAGATAGTACATCACTTTGGTGGTTTCAACTCCACATTAATATTACTAATAACCCATGCTTCACAGATCATGTCTGCTTGTGCCTTGCTCTAGACAATTTTTTTTTTAAGAATCTAATTGGACTTGGTCTAAGGCTTTCTTATTGTTTGTTACGGTCACATGATTAAGGACACAGACTGTGTAGGCGCAATTTCCATTTCTAAGGACCATTATGGACTCAATCACTCAATGGATGCTAAACTTACAGACTGTAGATGTGACTTCGATTGTTTCAGTAATTAATTAGTTTGCGCACTAAAATATCTTCTTTTCTTGGACACCTTCCTGGTCCTATTCCATTACTATTCTATGATTATGGTTTTCTTCCATTTCTGATTATTTAAACTATTCTCAAAAACATTAGATAATTTATTTTGACAATACTATTTATTCCAACTTCCCCAGGCCTATTTGTTGACACATGAGAGGTTATAGTCTGAGCCAGATCAGGATTTGATGACCAATACATTTTGTGTTAGCAAGTTTTGTTAGCTCTTTTAACTTTTAAGATAATTTGAATATATAAAATCAGTGTTCACACTTGTTATGTGTGACATTTAACTCTGATTTATTCAAATAAACGACTTTCGAAAAACTACAAAGGAACATAAAAGTTGCATTTTTTTAAATGAGGATTGAAAAAAAGTTTAATATCATGGAGATCACCCCAACGCTTAGGCGATTATGAGTGATATTCCATTATTCGTCCACTTTCTCAGCATTTTATTATTTTACATAGGTAATATCTACAGGACATTTTTTTGTTTTTTATTTAAAAACTAAACACTCTTAATATCTCTTATCTGATGCACAGATCATTTTGAACATGACCAACTGCGATTTTTAAACGGTGTTGTGAAATCAAACCTTGTAAAAGCGTGGTACCCAAACAAAGCCTCTGCCAGATCATGTTCGAGCTCCTCTGTGACACAAGCTACATTGATAGTCTTCCTGCTGTTGTTAGAAGACATGTCACAATCAAACCAAACCTGAGAGCTGAGAAAGTTCTTTTGGTGGTAAATTAAGAAACAGAACATCACTGTAATTTGCTCTTGCCAGGATATTCTTTCCCCGATCACTACCATGTGATGTCTTATGTTGGGTGTGCCGAACAATCCTTGTGTCTGCCTGTTGATGATGGCAAGCAAGTTGAGGTACCTCTGTTGCCTCAACACTGACATCCTTGCTGCATTGTTTGTGACAAACAGTCTCTGCTCTATCAAGGAGAATTTTGCCTGCCAGAAGTGAAGCATACTTGTGATGTTTACACTCATTGCAGAGGAAAGATGTGAGGCCTGAACTGCTTTTTTGGGGGTCTTCTGATCTGTGCCTGTTACTTTGATGTCACTAGTTGATACAGTTTGTCGCCCTTCATGTTTACAATCTTTTATACTTTGATAGCCGTAAGTGTTAAACATCATGTGCACTTCCTTAGCTGGTATACTATATTAGTCATGTGATGAAGTAATTTATGTGCATTAGCTCCGTAAGTTTCCAGAAACTTCAAAGTGAACAACACGAACATAGCATCAAATATAGCCACATTTCTCTGGGGTTGCGGCACCTCGTCTACGTTCTGGTACTTTTCTAGCCTGTGCATCAACTTACTTTTGCCTCGTTTAGCGATTAATCCACCAATATTATCAAGAGAGGATGGCGTGATTTGTTTTACAACAAATTTTGGAACAACTGTCAAATAACTTACTTGACCGAAATCATCTAAATTGTATCTGTCAACATCCAGTTTCTTTTGTTCAGTTTTCAGTTTACTTGATGTAATATAAGATGCGCAGCTAGCTACCATATTTTGGGGTGTGGGCCTTTCAACATTCTTTGGATATTGCACATACATTTTTTTGAACTTTTCAATAGCTTCTTGCCCTTTAGAAGAAAACTAAAGAAAGTCCAGTATGACTTTTTCATTGATTGTCTGTCCAGTTGAAATGTTCCTTAGAGGTTCCTGAGGTTCCAAGGCCTGACATAGGTTTGAAAGACTATCAAGGGTTGAAATTATTTTTTAAATATGTGTAGTATTTTTCGAAACAGGCTTTTTACAAATCATGCTTGGAAGGTGGAGCTATTGAAATTCCATTGCTTCTAAGTAAGCTGCTCGCTATCTCACTTTTCAATAACCTTGTGATCTTCTATTGAGCTCTAGCTGATTCTGAGTTTGCAAATACTGTTTTGCCCGTGTGCCTCGAAGCAGCGTCAACATTTACAGTCTACTCAGATATGCCACATACATTAGTAACCTACAGAATGAGTTGCTAGAGCGCTTTAGGCATAGCCCGCCTTGAGGAATTGCATATGACTTCTGGGTATTCAGTTCCTAGGTTGAAAAGTTTCAAGAGCTACACCGTCATGCTCGAACCATTTTCTCCAGATTATCTGTACACACTTCAAGGTTACTTGTCTAATAGGCTTTGCTGAAAATTTGTAGATGTTAACAATATCACTGTACTATTAATAGAACTGAGCTGTTTTTCTATTAATTCCTGATCTTGCATTTGCTTTTAATTTGCTACACTCATCATACAATTGTTTTATATTTGAGTTTTTAATAAAAAAATTCAAAGTGTCTTGAGAAAGGTAATTATTATTTTTTTCACCTGACCTTAAATCTCTTCTAATGTTGGACTGTCTTATAGCTGTTCTATAAACTTGTAAAAAAAAGGCAGCTTTCGAGAGACAGTGAAAGTAAAATGTATACATGTTCACATCTTTAGAAATGCTTTCATCCAAGAAAGCTTTGTATTTAACTAGAGGACAGAACTTTATTCTCTGAAAGAATGCGTTCACAGGGTGTCTACTGGGTCACGAAAGTCACGAATTTTTAATATTTTGGTCATAAAGTCACAAAAATAATTTTAGTTTGAATTTCTCGCACATCGTAACATCGCAAATGCTTCAAAGATAGCGCTATCCACTACACGTGATGGCACGCGCCAGTCAGAAGTTGCCTGATTGTTTTGTTTGTGATTCCAACGACAAGGTTAACGTTCGCCATCTTGTATTAAATTTTAATGTGGCGTGCTACTTGTCTCGTGGGGTGTGTGGGTACATTATGCCGTGTGTGTGTCTACAAATAATGGTTTTCGAGTGAATGAATTGGAATTCAGGTTTTGTAGATGATACTGGGAAATGCCAGGATATTTTCTACAGAAACTGGGCGTTCATCTGTGTTGTGGATCTGGATCAAGATGTTAATTTTCTGCATTCGTTGTATTATCTGTTTAAAGATTTTCCATCTCGAAGATCTGATTACATCCTCTCAAGTGGATCAGACCTCTTTCCACTTAAAATGTGTTCCATCAGATGGATGGAAAACTCCAAAGTAATTGAAAGAGCCTTGAAAATGATTCCGCATTTAAAGAAATATGTGGCTTTTGTGTGTTCCAAACCACCTGAAACAAATAATTTCGGTGTTGTACGAGACTTCCTACAAGATAACCTTCTTGAAGCAAAACTCTTTTTCTTACAGTCAGTAGTAGAAGTGGAACCATAGTGGCACTCTAAGAGTACAACGGGTTAACATAGCACTCTAACAACTCACTTCAAACAACCATATTGCATACATTGAAGCTGAACATATAAGAAAAAACTACCTTGAAATCTGTGAGCATTCTTCTGTTCAAGAAGAGCTGAAGACATTTGATTTCAATGAAACCAGACTAGATTCTTTTCTCTTCAACATCTTTATTAATGCAAACGCTTGCAAGGCATTGCTGTCATTTTGCACGATGATATTTACAATGTTCCATGGAAACAGTGCTGTTGAAAAAGGTTTTTCAGTAAACAAGGAATGTTTGGTTGAAAATACGAAAGAGTGTTCTCTAATCTCCCAACGCAGCATATATTCAATGGTTCAGTCGGTAGGTGGCATAAAGAATGTGGAATTTACAAGTGGGATGCTGCATGTAGCTAGGCGAGCAAGTTCCAAAAGGAGGGAAGCAAGAAGAAATGAAGAAGAAAGAAAGGGTGACCTGGCGTTCTAGGGGTAAGGTGTCGGACTTCTATGCTGGCGGCCGGGGTTCAATCCTCGGTCCCGGCAAAGATTTATCTGATTACCAAACCCTTCCTTCACCTCTGACAAGACATCTTGTGAATGTGGGGAATGCCAGGCCTCCACCGTGGTTCGGATTCCACGTTAAACTGTAGGTCCNCCTACCATTGCACATTAGCGTAAGTGCGTATAACCCGAACGGGTAGTAAGACGCGGTGCTAATAATAATAATAATAATAAAGAAAGAAAGTGAAGAAGCTAACAGATCAAAAGCAACATTGGAAACTGTAATTAAACTCAAGGCAAAGAAAAGAAAACTTCTCCAACAGGCTGAAGAAGAGGCTTCAGCACTTCAAACTGAAACCGACTTGGAGAAGAAACGACTGAGGCAGATGTAAATCCTGTATGTTGTGATTTTGTGTATAAACTAAATATTAGGTGACAAATTTGAACAATATTAGATTTTTATGTTTGTTGAGAGTCCTAAGCTTCTGGGAGTTTCAAACTTCCTTAATTACAAGTAAGTTTTCTTGTTGGTATGATTATAGTAATAGTTTTTACTTGTGTTTGTTATTATCTAGGCCCGATGTACGATATAATGTTCAACTGTTTCATGAAGGAATTTTTTTTGCACCGCGTCTTACTGCTCGTTTGGGCTGTACGCCCCCGAAGGTATTTTGTGGTCAAAAAAGTGTACCAAAAAGTCACAAATTTTTGTTCCTCTAACTGAGTAGACACCCTGGTTCAATCCCTGAAGTTTCGAGATAGTATCCAAGAGCTTCAAAGTAGGCTAGCTCTATGTGGAATGATCCAAAGCAAATGAAGAAATTGTTAGCATGGGCTTTCTTGATTTTGGATCATATTTGTTGGTTTAGACAAGGCTACATCATAATGAACCCAGCTTGAAGAGACTCCACACTCAACAGCTACTTGCTGTGATACCTTCTTAGTTTCCATCACCACATCATTCTGTGTAGGGGACAAAGTGATATTTCTCATGTAGCCAAACTTCTGTTTAACAGATATATCTTCTAAGATTTTGGTGTTGATTCAGCCCATTTTACTGAAACCATCCAAGTAAAATTTCTCTGCACGAAGTCTTACAAATGTTTTGTAACAGAACAATTACCAAAGAACACCCTGTACAATTATTCACCGAAGAACACAATGTTTTGACTTTTTTTTTTTGTATATGGCTTTGGAGCCTTTGAATCAATCTGGAGTGACCTCATCTTTCTACATGTCTTGTAAGATACCATCAGCCTATCTGTGAGAAACTTTTTCTGATTTTGAACTCTGCAAATTCTATCTCACTTTCTGCTTCTATGGTTTAATTTCCAGGCTATTAAATTTCCAAGTTTTGTTAGCAAATGCCGAATGTCATGTAAGCTCTCTTTTGCTGACAACGTCTCCAAGTTGGAGTTGAAATAGTCCCAAGCTACCCTAGTGAAAAGTTTAGGTCTTCGACATATGTTATCTGGTGTGACTCCCGGTTGTTTCATTAGAGACAGCTAAATCTGCCTCAAGCTCCTCATAGGTGTGCTAACCAATACAGTGGTTGAGATTTCCAGTTTCTTTCTGCTGCCTGTCATACTTTTCATGCCTAAACCCAACAGATGTTTTTTGGTTTCATTCTTCCGTAGCTTGCATTATTATTATTATTATTATTATTATTATTATTATTATTATTATTATTATTATTATTATTATTATTATTATTATTATTATTATTAGCACCGCGTCTTACTACCCGTTCGGGTTATACACACTTACGCTAATGTGTAATGGTAAGGTGATTGTGAGATTAAATGGAGGACCTACAGTTTAACGTGGAATCCGAACCACGGTGGAGGCCTGGCTTTCCCCACATTCACAAGATGTCTTGTCAGAGGTGAAGGAAGGGTTTGGTAATCAGATAAATCTTTGCTAGGACCGAGGATTGAACCCCGGCCGCCATTATAGAAGTCTGACACCTTACCCCTAGACCGCCAGGTCACTAGCTTGCAATAAATATTGCATCTTGTGGAGATGAAGAAACTTGACACTCCAGTTTTTCACTCGTTGGTTTAGAAGTGCCACTGTATAAAGTTCTGAAAAATACTTCAAAAAGGTCTGGAATTTTATTTTCTCCTGAAATATTATGATGAACAGAAACAGGATTATCACTTTTTGGACACATTGAATGTTTAAAAATCTGTCTGCACGAATATAAAGCTACCTACCATATTTCACCGCATAATGGTCACACCCTGTTTTTTAGTCCAAAAAGTTGGTCTACATGGTTTCATCGCATAATGGCTGCATCCTGTTTTTCATTCTTGGTTTATATAATTTCACACTAAACTATTACTTAATAAAAAATTAAAAAATTGCCATCTTTTTAATATTGAGCTTGTTATTAGACTTTCCATCTTGTTCCAGGCAGAGCAGCTGCACTCAAGAAATGAAAGGGGAGGGGGAAATTCCTCACTTCGTTTTTACCTTGAGTTGACTAGACTTATTTGCTCATATTAGCTCCATATCTCTCTTTGTTTTGTAGCTCAGTCTATTTATAGACAAGCGCATTGGACGGCCAGTACAGTCCCAGCGTGTTACAAAATATACCTTAGAATCGGGTGTTTTTTCTATGGAAAATATTAGACAGCTCTTATAATACAAAAATGGTTTTTGAAAGGGTAATTTTAAGAGAAAAACATCGTATTAAATTTGGGCCGATACATTATTAAGTAAAAAATAATAATTTTTTAAAAGTTGCACATAATGATCACACCCTACTTTTCCCCCCGATGATTAACCATAAAAAAAATGTGGCAATAATGCGATAAAATACGGTATTCAATTTGCCTCAATTTGAAATGCATGATCATTGGCTAGTGCTTCATCTTCAACTGATGATACTACAGTTGGAATATGGTCTTATTCCATGTTTGTTGTTTTTAATAATATCGATATTGATTCAAATTTTATATTACATTTTGATTCAATAACTCAAATCAAACCAGGAAAAAGACCGATAAGTCTTTAGGCTGTTTCGAATCCCAGAATGTGTCTAAATTATTAATATATTTTTTAATAACAATTCCTGTGAGGTAAAGTAAATGCTTATTAATTATTACCACATTGACTGAAAATAAGCCACACTGTTCCCTAAAAACAACAGGGTAACAGCCTTTACAACACTTTTCAACACCTTTTACTCACATCCATGGATATGTAACAATTGTGTTAACTTTCAGGAATGAAGAAATAATGAAATAGTTTACAATCGCAACAGAAGATGGTGTTCTTTACTGTCTGATTATGTTGAACAACCTATAGCGGTCTATGGTCCAAAACTAATCTCTTTTTTTTAACATAACTTTAGCAAATTTAACTAGGATATGGTTCAATACATATTTAAAATTCATGAATAATATTTACTTCAATTCAAACTCCAAAAACCCAATTCATAGATGTCGAGATAATGGCTGTTTCTGTTTCGAGAATTTAGTGGAAAGTTGCTTTATACTATTTTCATATCAGTATCGTAGATGAGATGTTTAATATTTCAAGTTCGGTCAAAAGAGACATCAACACGAGACGATGCAGCATATTTCCAACAAGCCTTAAATGTTTTTTTTCATATAGTATGTACAGCTTATATTCCACATTTCTGGCTTTAGTCAAATTTCTTTAATATATGTCTCTTCATCGAATATTGCTTGGTTTTCTTCCATGTTGTGCAACTCGAAACACAACTATTTCCGCTCTAAGATTCAGTTTACACAGGGTATCAACCATCCGGGAAAAGGGGAATAGCTGGGGATTTGAAGTTGTTGGGAAAAAATAGGAATAAGTCCAGAATTTGGTAAATTCCTAAAACAAAATCCGGGAAAATGCTATTTTAATCAAAATACAAATATAATAATCATTAAATTACAGTGTGATTCAAACTGTCTTTTTTTATTGTAGCTATGTAATATGTTATAATTTTCTAATTCCTAGTAGACTATGTTAATACTAATTTAAAAAATGAATAAAAAAGGTGAGAGGCAGTGGGGGAGAGAAGGGTGTGACATACTTTTGAGTTGGGAATTTTGGGAAATGATCGGGGGAAATCAGGGGAAAATGTCAACTTTCATTGGTCAAGTTGAGTAGACACCCTGTTACACTTCTTTGTGTAAAAGGTTACATTTAGCATAATACCCTACTAGTAGCTCACTTATTAGTTCCGATAATAATTATTTTACTATGTAGACATATTTATATCGAACTGTATTGAAATATACCTAGTTGAGTTGATTAATTTGTATCATAAGACCAAGCTTAAACATTTTCAAGTTAAAATTGACATTTTATTTAAACTTTAAAACACAAGATTTTTTGGTGCCACTTATTTCCATTTGTACAGATTTTACACATATTTACACTTAGGAGGTAGAATGGAAAACCATTTATGAAAAAACACTCTCAGTGCACCGGACTGGAATCGAACCCCGTCTTCGGCAGCCTACTCTAACATGAGAATAGCGCGTTAGACCATGTGACCACCGAAGCAGGCATGAAAGTTATTAATTTGTTCAAACCCACTAACAGTAGCAACATAGGGGTAAGATATAGGCTTATATAAGATTAACATGCACACATTTTCTTGACACTAATTTGCTTGGTTGAAAACTTTATATATGATATCTGATGTTAACCTTAATTGTTCAACCAAACATTCTTTCATGACCATTGATGGTAAATGTGCTTAATTCAAACATAGTTAATAATCGTGCTCTAAGGTGTAATTTGGTTCCTTGTATGATTTACAGTCTGGACAATTTAGCGAAGATATGATACCTACTGTTGGATTTAACATGAGGAAGATCACGAAAGGCAATGTCACAATCAAAGTTTGGGACATAGGGGGTCAGCCCCGATTTAGATCTATGTGGGAGCGATATTGCCGGGGGGTCAATGCCATTGTGTAAGTACACCTCAATGCAATTGGTAAAATGGACAAAGTATGTCGGTGATTTTATTCCTTGAGGTCGGCATGTGAAGTTCATGTGCCCACTTTTGTTATTATGACACTATCTTCTAAGCTACACTTTAAGGAAATAGCGCCAGATAAAGTTCGTTAAAGTTTATCCAGTGTAGTAGGAGTGGTAACTGACATCTATCAAAAGTTACCAGCTCTACTCGCATGTATCCATCCGCCAAACAATATTATCTGCAGAAGCTGCTGTCACTTTTGCTAGTCAAAACTTTCACAACAAACAATATGTTTTTAATAATGGTTTTCTTTTAAGCATTTTTAAATCATTGAAATATTGTACCAGCCCGCACCTACCTTCTCTCATCTATCATTCCTTTATACGTTATAATATACACTACATTATTATTAATTAATTAATTCTTTACTCAAAATTTAAAGTTAATGTTACTGAAAGAATAAGATTATATTAGAATGAGAAGCAGAAATAAAGTACATAAAAAAAAAGAGGCATGGTTGCCTGATTTTTTAAAATATACTGCAGCATTAATTAACAGAGATAAGATCAATGAAGGACGGGAGGTAACTCACAAGATGTGCATATAAGTTACTTAGTAAAAGAAAAGCGGTTATGGAGGTTGCTAAAAGTCTACACTAATGATATCAGTATTTAATAATGTAAATAAATAGATATTAGATTTATTAAAACAGAAATTGTAGGTAATGTACAAACATTAGATAAGTGTAAGGAGTTAAAGAAAAACATATCTAGGCCACGTACCCATCTCAACACCAAGAGAGAGAGAAACAGCAAGAGAGAAAGGGAGAGAAAGATATATATGCACACTAACACACACTCCACACCAATTAAAATAAAATTGAGACTTGGCACATAAAAATTTAGCAAATCATAACGGTTTGATGCCGAGACTGGCCCACCTAATGAAATAAACATATTCACTTGTGTTCATGTGGATATGTTTACAAAGTTAAAATGTTTTATTTTGAAACTTTTTTTTTTTCTTTTTCTCTAAGCTATCAAAAACATTTATTTTATAAGTTATAATGGCCAGTTTATAAGAAGATACAACTGTGAAAATAATTCTTTTTTAATGTATTAATTCATACACAATAATATCTCTGGTTGCCAAAGCCTCAAAATAAAAATATATTATAGTTTGATTAATATATTTTGTTCTTTCTATCAGTTACTTAAAAGACCACTATACAATAATTCTTAAGGAAATATTAGCAGCTTTTGATAACACTTTTGATTGATAATTTAGTATTATTAAGGAAATAAACTTATTTTCATGTAGGTTAACATTAGTGACTCTCAACTAATGTTAGCAATACAAATCTTAAGTTAGCTGTCAATTACTAGCTACCACCACTCATACGCTGGATAAACTGTACATTACAGCAGCTGGCAACTGCTTGATCGCGATCGACAAAGCAATTTCAAGTGGATCTTATAATTAACTACATCATCGTTAAAAATTGTCTAGAGCCTTTTTAAACTTCAAAATATATCAAGTACCTTCAAATAATATTTAATTGTGACCAAAATTACCTATCTCAGGCTTAAGTCAGTGATGTTATAAGAAATTTAAATGATTTAATATAAGGAAAGACATAATTATTAAGAAAAAAACTATATAAAACAAAAGTTAAGTAAAGAAACAATAAGTGATTGTGAGACCATTGTTAAGTTTGCAAGTCTATCAGAGCTAAAAAAGGTTGCCAGACTCTGTCATAATAGGATAAACGAAGAGTACCATACTATAATAGATTATCATATTTGTACGATCATTGAAAAATCATTATACGTTTTTTTTCATCTCTAGTTACATGGTGGATGCTGCCGACCCGGAGAAAATTGAAGCATCTAGGAATGAACTTCATCATCTGCTGGATAAACCTCAGTTGACCGGAATCCCAGTTCTTGTTCTAGGAAACAAACGAGACCTCCCACATGCCCTGGATGAAAACGGGCTCATTGAAAGAATGTATGTTCACTATTCTCTAAGATGCTTATGTTAATAAGTAACTTAAAAAAAACTTATTCAGCCTATATCTATACTGTAATTCACACTCACATGCATTGATGAGCACATAGATTAAACATCATTTTTGTCTAATCTGGTTTGTTGGTGATATGAGGACTGGGGTTTGAATCTCGGTTGGGTGTAATGAGGGTAATTTTTTACCAAATGTTTTTTCACTTTTACCTCCATGCATTTTTTTAGTGCCATGTCTTACTAACTGTTAAAGGTTTTACGCTTATGTACTAATTACGCTAATGATTTTAGGGATTAGGAAGGGTAAAAGGAAGAAAGTGTACCCGCGCTTGCATGAAGGGAAATTGGAAAACCATTTTGGGAAAACCTATCCTCAGTATACGCGGCTGAGATTCAAACCTCAATCTCTGTGTCATCATCAGTTTAGTCTACTGGGTTAGCACATTAGATCACGCTGCCAATGGAGTGGGTCTCCCTGCAATTGTAAGACACATTTTTTCTGAATTATTACTTCCTCATACCCACCCCATTAGTGCGTTTAAATGTGAATAGACTAGGCACGGTGAAGAAAAATCCACTTAAATCTCTTTTTTTGGGGAGTATAATTTATAGTTTTTTCTATATTTTTTTTATGGATTGTGCATCAATTAAAAAGTAACTCTTTTGACATATACAAGGAAAGTTTTGCTTTTTAATCTTGTTTGGTAATTTTTTTACTTTTTAATTTAGGGAGATATAATACTAAAATTATATATATAACTTTGTGTTTAATTTCATTACCATAACTATTTTTGGAATAGACCCCCAAGTTGGTTGCTACGCAAGTCTGAATCTGTTGTGTTATTAGAGCTACAAGTTGGTTTCTTATCTAACATAATGTTAACAATCAACAATGTCCCTTGGGGTAAGCTATCGCTAGTTTTGATATTACTTTGTTTGACTTATAAAGTAAATAACCTCTTAATAAGTTGTTGTTTTATTTTAAATATCTTGGAGGTTTTCTTTTCATTAAAGTTTAAAGCATGGCTTTTAACCTTTCCCATAGACTTCCAACATTTTGTAACTATTTAAAATATACACAAAATTACATATAAGGCATTCTAACTTATCTAATTCACTCTCCTTAAAACTTTAAATATACTTGATACTACTGCATTAAGCCCCTGTCCCACCATTCAATAAAACTTGAACAGGTTTTATTGAACAAAAAATCTTGAACCAATGAGTTTTTTCCACAAGATTCAACATATTTAAAAAAAAAAATTATACAAAGTTGTTGTTTTTCCACCTTGTTGAACTACTCATACGAACAATATTGATCTTAATTACTTTAATTGATTAAGAATGAGAGTGTAATTCAAATAAATGTACCCACATTTGTGTTGAAACAGGGTTAAAATAACATTCTTGTTTTAGGCCTAACCTCACCCTTTTCTTTAAACCCAAGTGTGAGTGCGCAACTGTGCAGCACATTTATACATTTTTTCCCTACAGACATTCTAATTGGTGTCAGTCACACAAAATTTGAGTTTTGTACAATATGTGCATCGTGTTGAATAAGAATAGTGTGTTCTACACCTCAACTTCAAGTATCAACACATTATGGGCCCATTCATCCAACAAATACGCAAATATCTACCTCATATCCCATAAAAAATTGTCTGTCGGGTAGTTGACAAATCCGTTTTGTGAATGGTGTTTGCGTTTTGAAGCGATGTCATTCGCCATTTTTAGGTTTGCGCAGTCAGCAAACAGCCATGTGTCATGTGACGAGTTCCCCACTGTACTTAGCGCCCATGAGAACTTGGCTTTCTATTAGCTTGCTTGGCGGCCACTTTCGTTCACGTTTTTCTGCTCCAATGGAAAGCTCCCAGACTCTATTGTAAGGGTTGTTTCCCCCTCAAACGTTCCAATAAGTCCACATCCCTGTTTCCACACACTATTTATTAGCCTGCCCGGCTGGCGCCAGTGTAGAAACAACCCGGACTTAACCTCGGGCTTCTGGGTACCCGAACTCGCCACTAACGGGTATGCTGGATAACAAAATATTATAACTCTATGGGTTTACACCACAACAATAATTATAAGTTATTTATTCTCACCAACATCTTCCACAACAGTACACACTCCAATAAAATAGTCCTATTTACGCACATTAGCCAGTTCATCA
>CABFOW010004562.1:24045-54246 GCA_902141385.1 Timema californicum
AAGATAGAGTAGGTTGCGCTAAGAGGCGTTGAGGTGGCACGTTTTCTCTAAGGTGTCGTTTTTGTTGTGTGTAACGTATATGTAGTTTGGTTATAGAGGAAGAATATGCGAGGATAGTGTGTGGACGCTACAACATGCATCTCCGGCCTCATTAAAACAGTTTCAGTGCGTCGATGTCGGACCAAAACTGTTTGGGGGCATCTGAAAGGACCAGTGATGCCTGTGCTCGGGCCAAAGAAGAAGTACATTTCTTGCCCGTACTAAAACCTCTATGGATATTAAATTTCTTTTGTTTTTGGTAACCCATAGTAACGTTGTTGATATGATTGTTGGTTGTGTATGTATTTTTTGATAAGAAAGGTATTGTTTGTGCTGTGATGAAGAACTGGCTAATGTGCGTAAATAGGACTATTTTATTGGAGTGTGTACTGTTGTGGAAGATGTTGGTGAGAATAAATAACTTATAATTATTGTTGTGGTGTTAACCCATAGAGTTATAATATTTTGTTATCCAGCATACCCGTTAGTGGCGAGTTCGGGTACCCAGAGGCCCGAGGTTAAGTCCGGGTTGTTTCTACACTGGCGCCAGCCGGGCAGGCTAATAAATAGTGTGTGGAAACAGGGATGTGGACTTATTGGTAGGTTTGAGGGGGAGACAACCCTTACACTATCCTACCTCCCACTGCGACTCACGTTGCCGAGACTCTATCCTACCTACCGTCACGACTTGCGTTGCCGAGACTCTATCCTACCTCCCACAGCGACTCGCGTTGCCGAGACTCTATCCTACCTCCCGCCGCGACTCGCGTTGCCGAGACTCTATCCTACCTCCCGCCGCGACTCGCGTTGCCGAGACTCTATCCTACCTCCCGTCACGACTCGCGTTGCCGAGACTCTATCCTACCTCCCGTCACGACTCGCGTTGCCGAGAGACTATCCTACCTCCCACCACGACTCGCGTTGCCGAGAGACTATCCTACCTCCCGTCACGACTCGCGTTGCCGAGACTTTATCCTACCTCCCACAGCGACTCGCGTTGCCGAGATTCTATCCTACCTCCCACCGTGACTCGTGTTGCGCTGCCGGGACTCTATCCTACCTCCCATCATGACTCGTGTTGCGTTGCCGGGACTCTATCCTACCTCCCACCGTGACTCGTGTTGCGTTGCCGGGACTCTATCCTACCTCCCACCGTGACTCGTGTTGCGTTGCCGGGACTCTATCCTACCTCCCACCGTGACTCGTGTTGCGTTGCCGGGACTCTATCCTACCTCCCACTGCGACTCGCGTTGCCGAGAGACTATCCTACCTCCCGTCGCGACTCGCGTTGCCGAGACTCTATCCTACCTCCCACCGCGACTCGCGTTGCCGAGACTCTATCCTACCTCCCAATGTGACTCGCGTTACCGAGACTCTATCCTACCTCCCACCGCGACTCATGTTACCGAGACTCTATTCTACCTCCCACCGTGACTCGCGTTGCCGAGACTCTATCCTTCCTTCCACCGCGACTCGCGTTGCCAAAACAATCTCACTGACCTTTTTCCTACCCCTACCATCACAGGTCAGAACACAGTCTTCGTTGTTGTGACATCAACCAGTTACCCCCAAAGCTTCAGGAAGGGATAGGAAGGGTAAGGTTTAAAAGTATGAAAATATTTGATCAATTGACATGAAATGACCTCTGGTCAAATTGAATCGAACTGCGAGCTGTGACCAAGAGATATTATCAGGTCTCCCAAATGCTATGAAGCTAACTAAGTGGAAATACATGTATCATAGACCTATGAGGAAGCCATGATGAGTTCTGATGCAGGGCAGTGGACTGAGGCAATCAAAGAAGAACTGGGTGCACTGGAAAAGAACAACACCTGGGAGCTAGTATTCTTACCTGTTGGCAAAAATGCTCAATGCTAAAAATGGGTCTTCAAATTAAAACACACTGAAGACGGAAACATTTCACGATATAAATCAAGGCTATGTGATAAAGGCTTTGCACAGAAAGAATGTGTTGACTACAATGATACCTACTCCTACAATGCAATATCACTCTATACGGATCCTACTTGCTATCGCAGCTCAACAAAGCTATGAAAACTGTATTTTTTAATGGCTAGCTTAAGGAAGACATTTACATTTTTCCACCAGATGGAATCAACAATGACTAAAACCTTGTTTGCAAGTTAATAGAATCCCTATATGACCTCAAACAATCACCATGTTGTTGGAACGAAAAGTTTTGGAATCAGCCAAAGTACTGCAAATAAATGTGTTTATTGAGGCGACTTCATTGAAACTAAGGTTTTATTTGCAATATATGTTGATGATGGGCTGATCTTGGCCGAAAATAGAATGGCACTTCAACTTGTACTCGATGAACAGAAGACAACTATTGAAGACACAATCAATCAACCAAATTACTTTTTTGGGATTGTAAATAAAACAAAATAATCTGAATGGATTGATATGTTTACATCAGACCAACTGTATGAAATAAATAATCTAAAGATCCAATCTTGACGACTCTAAGCCAACCTGTGTGCCTGCTCATCCACACACACTCATTTAAGTTCAAACAGAGGGGAAACTGAAGAAAGAAAAGTACCCTATCGAGAAGCTGTTGGAAGCGTAATGTTTGCTGCAATAGTTAGTCGATCAGACATTATGTACGCAGTTGGAAACATGAGTAGATATTTGTTGTTTATTGGAATGCGGTCAAACACATCTTAAAATACTTAAAAGACACATCCAGCTATGGCATGGACTTTACAAGGAGCGAGAATCCATCCCCATTAATTGGCTCCTCCGACTCTTGACTTTGCGAACGACTTGGACACCTGACGCTCCACAACCCGTTTCAAATGAGCAATGGCCCTGTAACATGAGCTAGTCAATGCCAACCAACAATCTTCCTTTCCACTACCGAAGCTGAGTGCATTACCACTTCATACGTGAGAAGTATGTGAACGGTGAAATCTATATCAAACATGTACCCTCTGAAGACCATTTAGCAGATATATACTGGCCCCATGGCTTATTTGGCGCTGACTGGCAGCTCACAGCTGAGAGCTGTCGGCTTTGAAAAGTTACCAGACCAAATTATGTATCCCTATGCCAAACCATATGATCTGCAACAACATGTGTTTAGCAGCTGTCACTTCTGACGGTCAAAATTTAGGTATATGCCTGAAGGTTGACGGTCAGAAGTCAGCTGTGAGCTGTCAGTCAGCACCAAAGAAGCCATGGGGCTACTGTAATAAACAAATCTCTTCCATGTGATTGTTTCAAACACTTCATGCTGGGATTGGAATGGCAATTAATATACATATATATTTGTTTTTTTAAAACTAACTATACTTAACTTTATTTATAACCATTTATTTAACTGTAAACAAGCATTTAGTGGAAGTGTCTAATCTTGGTTAAAATATCATGATTATTTTAGGCCTACCGCCTCCCCCCCGCCCCCTGTTATTTAATCCCAAGTGTGAGTGCGCAATAGTGCAGCTCATGAGACATTTTAGTTTGTGTCAATCATGCAACAGAGTCGAGTCGTGTACAATGTGTGTGTTGTGTTGAATAAGAATAGTGCATTTTACACCTCAGTTTCAAGAATCAACAATTTGTATGGAGAGAAAGTGAGAACTGTTTTGGAAAAATCAACCTTGGAATACTGATCCAAGATTTATTTATAGAATAATGGATTTAATTACATTTCATTGAATTTGATATAAGAATTGATTAATTAACATTCCTCAGTAAAAAGTTGTGTTAAAAATAATTTAACATCCCTCTTCAAATCATTTAGTTTACAGTACTAACGCCACGAGCACTAGCAATATGGTTCTACTCACCAACACTAGAGTGTAGTTTCTATACTTTCCTCTTTTCTCCTGGTCGGCGGTGTATTTAAATAATAGGATTGAAACTTCAACTCTTTCAAAATTTGTGGTACCTGCAGAAGTGTGGTATTATTATAAACCGGATTTGTCTAAAATAAAAGTGTTTGGTTCTTCTGCTTACAGCCTCATTCATAAGGGTAGGAAAGTTAAATTAAAATTAGACTCGCATTTAAAAAAACTAATAACGGTATGTTATTGTAACCAAGAATGGTTACAGGCTGTGGGATCCTGAAGAAACGGGAGGTTGTTTCGTCCAGAAATGTTATTTTTGACGAACACTGGAAGAATCAAAGTTCTCACATACCTGCTCCATTACCAAATGAGACAGTGGTTTACATGATACTTAAGAAGAGAGTACAACAAAAACTGGTCCTCCACCAGGTAGCCATCACCATTAGGGTGGGCCAAATCTTTTTTTTATCTGCTATACCACGGAAAACTTGCCTCTAGTACAGTTTAGTAAAAAGAAAAGAAAAAAAAATTATATCTTCCGGTTGCACGTCACCCCCGAAATTTACAAAAATTGATCAATTTCAACATTTTTGCTTAATAAAGAAAAACATATTCTACGCAAGTCAAAATTCTATTATAGCTTTAGATAAGTAAATATAACAAGGAAGATAAGTGAATAAAAAAATCATCGCTATTTAATCATTTATTGGTCATTTATTGGGCTTAAAAACCACAATCTTTACATGAAAACAGTAAATTTTACATTTTGTCATTTGAGTATATGGTCCCGGCACAGATTTTTCTGATTGCCAAACCCTTCCTTCACCTCTGACAAAATGTGTATTAATCACAACTTGGGAATGTGGGGAATGCCAGGCCTCCACCGTGGTTCGGATCCCACGTTGAACTGTAGGTCCTCCATTTCATCTCACAATCACCCTACCATTTCACATTAGCGTAATTGCGTATAACCCGAATGGGTGGTAAGATGTGGTGCTAATAATAATGAGTATAATAATAGTAATTAACTATAGTATTATGACAATAGTCTTTTACTCCTTCTTTTCAATACTTGCTAATTTAAAGTCTGATTTGTTGGAAAATTTAGGCATCATGGATCTTGACGGGACAGTTCTAATTAATCCGTCCCTGGACTTAGCTTTGCAGACTTTATGTGACGCTTCTTTCACCAACTTGACACACCGCTCAACTGCATGAGTGTGACAAGGAAACAATTTGGAATTCCAGTCAGATGCTGTGTCTAATTGTATAACTGTTGTAATGTGCTCATCACTTACTCGAAACAAGGGGGGCGGCGATACTTTGCACAAACTCCAATGAATCATCTTGGTGTACTACGTAGCACCAAAGTTGAGTTTTGGTGTCACAAAGCTCATAAGTGTGTTAACCTTAGTAGCTGTGTTTCTTGCCTTCAACTGTCGTCTGAGTCCTAGCTCTCTTATATGCTTTCTTTCATCTACAATCAAACTCAAAAGCAAATTTTCGGGGTGAGCAAAAAATGCGTTAGGTTCAATCACTGGCTCTATAAGTTGAAGTAAATGTTCAGGAAAGTGCTGCACTATTTTAATAGCTTCAAACACATGCTTAGGACCATCTTTAAAGTACTTGCTTTTCTTGATATTAAGCCACACAGACATGTTAGAACCTCGTGATAAAAAAACTTATCTTAAGTTTATCTTAAGGATTTATCACTCTTACCTATAATCTGAGAACTCTGTTGGCCGTAGTTAACCATCTTGAGTGTGAAAGAGGGCCGGGATCATGAACAGACGCATCTTCTGGACATTTTCCACATTTTAACGCAGTACTAATGTCAAACAGGTATTGCTGATCTTTGCTAAGCACTTTCTGGTAGATTTCAGGAATCACACATTGAATACTTTGAAAGTTTATCACTGGAAGTTTTTCACAACCACTAAGCTGTGTGTCAATTAGACCACAAAAGGATTTAGGCTCGGTAGTGTTAACATCAAGACTTTGAAATAAGTGACGGAATGGCAATTCATAGAAATTGAGATCTTACCTCCCCATTCTGTAGTGGTCTTTTCACATGTAGTTCAATCAAATGAATTACTCCACTTTTCCACCCAGTGTTAGTTACTGTACCATCACACCAAATTACATCTAGTTCATCAAGGGGAATCCCAAGTGTACACAAATGAGAAATAATTCTAGAAGCAATAGCACTGGAAGATCCCGAAGAGGGGGAAACATGGCCAATGCATACTGAACCCGATTCTTGAATAAGGAAATAATATTCTTCTTTTTCAGCTCTGCAAAAATGTTTTCAAATATAGCTTATAAATCATTTAAGTTTTATCTTTTCTGCCTTCAAAGTAGAGTCCCTTCAGATCTTCATTTATAGCCTCAACTTGTAACTCAGTATGGTTATGCCCTTTTTCTCTTCTAAGCTTGTTTTTATCAACAACATGGGTGAGGTCACTATTGGAAACAACACCAATATCTTGGAGTAAACGTGAATCGATTGTGTGGTGATTTAATGATTGCCACGAATTCACTCTTCTTTGGGCCCATCGAATGAATAACTTTCATAGTTTAAGTCTTCTTCGGGTACCATTGTTTCCTCTCCATTCGGTGTTGAACATGAAGGCCGTGAAATGTCAGACATAGGCATAGTTTGTTTGAAGTCGCTTGCCCTTCTTTTGTTTCTTGTACATCCAAATTTCCAATTTTACCCAACCTGTACTCTTTGCATTTAGACAAATTTTAATTTAATTCTGGGAACCTTCTTAGATTTTCCACAGTCACAGTTTATTGATATGGGCACTCACACAATTCTGGGGTTTTATGGCAGATGCAGTTCATAACAATATTGCACTTACATGTTGAGACATCAAAGAATGAAGACAGTTTTTGTTTGAAGTTTTCGATCTTTTCTTTGAATGTTGCCTTATCCTTGCCACGGTTGTACGATTTCCTCAGTTTATAGTAACTATCGTGATAGGCATTAATTAGCTGCACAATCCTGTATTCTGAAACAGTTGGTATTGATGCTTTGTCAAACACTGATTTTATTTTCTGCGCTACTATCGCTGAAACTTTGAAAAAACTGATACACTTGTTGCTGAAAACTACACCTGAGGACATCCTCATGAGTTGGAAGTTTATTTAGAACTAAGTCTTTAGGATAGCCAAATAAATTACACTCAAACGCCTGTCGAGTAATTTTCTTAGAAGCTTCCATCACACTAATGCCTTCGTCAAAATGAAAATTATTTTTAAACAACACCAACAGCTACCAGAAAGACACAAGACAAAACAAGACACCGCCACATCAAGGGCAGTGGCTGACTGATCACATGTTCAAACTGGTGAGTGTAAAGCAGCGGGGGATTGTGGGTAACCATGGGCGGGAGTGGAGCGAGAAGAAAAATGCGTCCAAGGTCACGCACCATTTGCTATTGGATCCATAACAAAAATATCCCTTCATTTAATTTAAATTCAACACATTATGATTATATGGAAAAAGCCAGAACTAAACCAAAAAAGCCTTATTTAAGTTAATTTTAGGTTGTTTTTAAGTGCATTGCGCGACTGGGAAATTAAAGTTTAAAAATTATATTGATGCTTAGAGTTATTCATTTAGCCATGTTATACTAATTCCACACCATAACGGTTCAACCATACTAAGTTTGACACATTTTAAAAAATTATTAAAATTAGTTGAATTTCAGTAATTTTTACAAATTTCGAAGGTGATGCCCAACCACAAGATATTAACCTATTTTTTATTTCTTTTTGTTAACTCTACCTATATGTACTATAGGCAAGTTTTCTGTGGTATAGCATTGTCCGACCCTAATCACCATCAAGCATAACAGAAGTTTGTGGAAAGTTCACCAGCAATACTTGGAAGATTTTGATATTGATGTGAGGTTAGACCTGTCGGCTGGCACAACAACTGATGTTTCTGTGAGCTATGGAGAGGCCATAAAAGGTGAAGGCTAGCAACTCGCATTAAAAGAACTTTCCTCGCTGGAAACCAATGGTACATTTAAATTGGTTTATCCCCCTCCAAACACCAAAGTGATTGATTCGCGCTGGGTTTTCACTGAGAATATGGTTCATGGTGCTGCTCATAAAAAGGCTTGGCTTGTGGCTCGAGGATACCAGCAGCCTTAAATGGGTGAGAAAGACCATCCGGGAAAATTAGGGAAAACTGTAATTAGCCGGGAATTTGAAGTGATCGGGAAAAAATGGGAATAAGCCGGGAATTTGGTAAATCACAATAAAAATCTGGGAAAATGATATTTTACTCAAAATATGAAATACAAATAATCATTAAATCAGTAAATTATGTCATTTTTTTGTTTGTATCTGTGCAATATATTTTTAATTCCTAGTAAACAATTTTAATACAAGTTTTAAAAAATGTTCAAATTTGAAAACTTATTATTATTCATAAAAAATATTAATAGAAAAACGATTGGAGAAAGGAGGGGGTGAGGGGGGAGAGTTAGAAGGATGTTACATACATTTTAGTGGGGAATTTTAGGAAATGATCAGGGGAAATCAGGGAAAAAATCGGGGATTTCATTGGTCAAGTTGAGTAGACACCATGGAAAAAGAGATTCGCTCCTGTTGCTCGGATGGCGTTTGAGAGGAACCTTCACACACAGCAACTTGATGTCATGTCTGCGTTCTTGAAGAGCCCTCTTAGTGCCAGTGTTGATGAAGCCACTGGAAGGCTTACAGTGCAATGAAGTTAAAAATGTGTAAATTAAAGGCCTTATATGGGTTAGGGCAAAGTCCCAAGTGCTGGAATGAGTATATTCATTTAGAATTAATCACAGAAAACTTTAACAGATCTAAGGTAGATCTTTGCTTATATTATAATGGGCCAACATACATTTTAGTTTGGGTGAGGGATTTATTTTTTGTGTCAAGTTCTAAAGTTGATTCAGAAGTTATCAAATAACATTTGATGTCAAAGATGGAAATGAAAGATTTAAGTTCTGACACAAAATTTCAGTTTTTAGGTTTGGATATTATTAATAATAATAATAATATTTAGCACCGCGTCCTACCCGTTTGGGTTATACGCTTTAAGAACTAATTACTCTAATGGATTAGGAATTGGGAAGGTTGAATAAGAGGAAGTGCACCCACATTCACGTGGAGGGAGAGTGGAAAACCATTTAGGAAAAACCACCCCCAGTTCACCCGACCGACCCGACCGAGATTCGAACCTCGATCTCCCCGTCCTCAGCAGTCGAGCTCAACACGACAAGAGCGTTAGCCAACTACGCCACCAAGGCGGGTTTGGATATTATTAAGTGTGATAATAGAAATATTGTGGTTAGGCAACAAATTTTGATTCAAAAGCTAGACCTATTAAAAAAATAATTAAATATAATTAACTGTGGAACAAGTAACTTTACTTTGGAGCCTAAATTAAATTTGGTAAAAGATTAGCACAATTTTTAGGATAAGTTTCCTTACAAAGAACTTAAAGGGAGTCTCATGTATTTAATGTTGGGGTCGAGACCTGATTTATGTTTTTCAGTATCATACTTTAGTAGATTCTAAAATTGCTTAAATTTGACTAATTGAAAAAATTTGAAAAAGATATTGCATTATGTAAAACATACAGAGCATGTAGGTTTGAATTTAGTAAAATCAGATGATACAGATTTGATAATTTGTGCTAATATCAATTCTGATTTTGCCTGATTTTTCTGATGCAAACGATAGGAAAAGTGTATCAGTCTTTATCGTTAAATTAAAATGAAAATACTATTTGTTGGAGTTCTAAAAAACAATCAATTGTAGTTCTGAATCATAATTTTATGGACTTTCATATTGTCTTGAGAGCATATTTTTGAAGAATTTAAGTGAATTTTGTAAGCTGGTTGAACCCATAGTTCTATATGATGGATATCATTCCACTATCAAAATGGCTCAAACCTTGGAAATTAAAAGGTCTAAACATTTGTATGTTAGATATCACTTTGTGAGGGATCTCGTATCTTTGGGAAAGGTTAAAATAATGTATGTAGAAAAAAATGAACAAATCGCTG
This sequence comes from Timema californicum, assembly GCA_902141385.1. Classification (NCBI taxonomy): domain Eukaryota; kingdom Metazoa; phylum Arthropoda; class Insecta; order Phasmatodea; family Timematidae; genus Timema; species Timema californicum. The sequence goes on from CABFOW010004562.1 coordinate 33,962, forward strand.
ATATAATGACTAAATCAATGCCTTATGTTAAGTTAAATTACTTTGACCAAAAGTTAAATCTTGTTATTGTATGATGGTTTGATCAATTACAGAATTGGGTAGGGATGTTGATATACTATTCTTATATTGGTTTTAATAAAAGTAAGATATTTAGGATATAAGTATATATGCACATTGAATAAGTTTAGGTATTCATGTTTCAATTTTGTTTTGTTTTTCTGAGGCAACACTGTTATATAGGTCATGTGACCTTTATCGCTGCTTTTTGTTACACGGTAGGCCTACTTAACAGCTGTTCGTTGACATATAATATAGTCGTAGTGTCTGTATTAAATATAATGATGCTGTTTCTCCTTAATAGTTTGTTTTATATATGGATCCTTGCGTTCTTGATTATTCAAAACTCAGTTTGTGCACAGTACTTTCTTAAAACACACTAATGATTTTGGTTTCATAGCTTATATTTACTTTTTCAAAGGCATTCATAATTTTGGTAGCAATCTATTTAAACTAGTTTTACATTAAATAATAATTACTCAATTATTCTATGGCATTAGGAAATCAAAAGTTAATTGCGGCACCTACAAAATTTTGCCACCTGTCCTATTTTGAGCAGTCTCCTCTATTACACCATATTCCTATCTTGAGCTAGTTCTATCCAATTCCACCTCATTACACCATGTCCCTATCTTGAGCTAGCTCTATCCAAATCCACCTCATTACACCATATCCCTATTTTGAGCTAGTTCTATACAATTCTACCTCATTACACCATATCCCTATCTTGAGCTAGTTCTAACCAAATCCACCTCATTACACCATATCCCTATCTTGAGCTAGCTCTATCCAAATCCGACTCATTACACCATATCCCTATCTTGAGCTAGTTCTATCCAAATCCACCTCATTACACCATATCCCTATCTTGAGCTAGCTCTATCCAAATCCGACTCATTACACCATATCCATATCTTGAGCTAGCTCTATCCAAATCCGACTCATTACACCATATCCATATCTTGAGCTAGTTCTATCCAAATCCGACTCATTACACCATATCCCTATCTTGAGCTAGTTCTATCCAAATCCGACTCATTACACCATATCCCTATCTTGAGCTAGTTCTATCCACTCCACTTATATTAACTATGCTAATAGTGCAAAAGAAGATAAAATTAGGAGGAAATGTATCCACGGTTTTGTGGAGGGAAAGGGAAAAACTATTTAGAAAACAACTCCTGCAATCACCCTACTAGGATTCGAACTCTAACCTCCCATTCCCCTGCAAACCAGACTAAATGAGCCTGGCATAAGGTATGCATGTCCACTGATCCAGATGTGTAAATTAACTTATATCAAACACACTAGGATATTTTTTTGATAGATTTCCCTTCGTCAAGTAAACTGTTTAAGACTATCGCACATTCATTAAAATTGCACCAAACAAATCATCATCTTGCGGAACATACTTTGAAAAAGGCTCTTGTTTACAGCTCTCATCGCTTCATTTCTCTATTTTTTTCTTTTCCAAACTTACTTAGAAACCACTGATTTAGGCCCTTTTTTTAAACAGAGTTTACCTGTTTGGATGTATAGTTTTATTCTATGATTTCAGGAACCTTTCTGCAATCCAGGATCGTGAGATTTGTTGCTACTCCATATCCTGCAAGGAGAAGGACAACATAGACATAACGTTGCAGTGGCTCATCGCTCATTCCAAGTCTGGGGTGCGCTAGTAAGGTTCAGTGGCGAGCTTGTTACAGACTGTTGGACGGAAAGATTATAACTGAAGTAAGATCACCCATTCAACTGTCATTGAAAATCTAATAGTTTAAAAATTGGAAAAATAGGGCTTTGCTTTCAAAAATACTTAACGCAAATTTATTATTTAGCCAGCTATAGTAAATCAAAAATATGTATGTTCCACTAAAATATTTCCAGGAATTTCAATTTCTCAGCTTTTGGAGGAAACAGTTTGTTTGATAAATACTTTGGTTTTAATCTTATTGATACATTAATACTTTTCATCAGATTAATGCTGTGTATACCATTTAACATTTAGGAATTTATTCTAATGCAACTCGTGTTACAATCTAGCCGACTTAGCACATGCATGTATGTTACTTATTACAACTTTGTTCCATTGGAGAAAGAATGTTCCCATTTATGAAAATGGCATATGAGTGTTTTACATTTCATTATGTCCTACCATATTTTACATTTAATTATGTCCTACCATATTTTTCATTCATAGCTCGTCCACAGCAGAATTGCACGCAAGTGACAGCTAGCAAAAGTTCTTTATTGGAATCATTTGATAACACTTTTTATATATAAATACTATTTCTAAGCAAATATAAATAATTTTCGAAAGAGTTGACATTAGTGTCAATGTTTGCATTAAAGAACCTTCTGTTAGCTATCATTACCTCTCTTACTGTGGATGAGTTATAGGTTTGCCATTGGCACTATAGCACTAGGGGTCTTCAAGCTTGGGTTTTTAATTTGAGTTGAACTTGAGTCGAGTATTACAAAAAAGCTCCCAAGTTTGAGTCGAGTTCAAGTTTATTTATAATTTTAAAATACGAATATTTATTTATTTTAAAAGTAAAACAGTCTGGAATTTGATATTTTATTAATATATTAAAACAACACACATTCTTTAAATAAGAATGACACTCATTTATAAATAATAAATAATTTTGGAAAAAAAAACATGCTTTAACAAATAACAACACTCAAATAAAAATATAGTGGAAAAAAATAATCAAAATGGTTTCAACACTCATATCTTTAAAGACATTACAATTACATTAACAATTACAAAAACATTAGTAAGATTGCCATTTTAAAGAGATAATATTTCCCCAAAATAAGCCTCCATAGCTTTAGTGTGTAAGAAAAAGTAAGAATCACAAGATCAAACAGTTATAAATTAAAATTTGTTTCATATTTTATTTATTAGTCTGTAAGTTAATAATTGAACTATATCACTTCTTCAGTTCCACTTCCAGTCCTCTATGTGCATTGGCCTTTTTTTGTGCTTTCGCTAGAAATTATCTTATTACAAAATTTATTTCAATTCAATTTAAAGTGCTCATAAACGTTAAGGTGCATACAAATAAATTTTTTTTAATGCAATAGTAAATATAGGCTATTTAATTTGGATGATATGAGCAGTTTTATTTATAAATCATTTGATAAATTAACAAATTTTTAAAACTGATATCTCAAATTTCACATAAATAACGTTGTCTAGTTATAAAACTACTTTTGACCAGCACACTAGTACAATATTTTCATCCATTTTTAATAATTCTCTATTGAAGTTTCATTGCCAAGGCAATGAAAATAAAAGTAGCCAAGTTGATCACTAAATACTTGACTAATCATTATTACATGTTCCTTATCTAAAATTATGATTTCAGTTGAGTTAAATAATTAACATTGAGAATATATATTGATTGATTTTCAAATTATCAATATACTCAAATTCAGGAGCTTTTCGGAATACTATAGTTTGACACGAATGAAAAAACCTAAGCTCTCAAACCCCTATTTTATGAAGTTTAAAAAGTTATAAAAGACATGAAGCATTTAATAAAATCAAAACTATTAGTCTTTAAAACGTTTATGAAAATTTGAAAAATAAATAAATTAAATATTATTGTTATTTTGTCCATCGTGCTTTCATATAAATTTCATTGATGGAAAATCTTTTCAACAATTCTTGCCGAAAAAATAGTGTTAACTTACATGGCTTCTATAACTTTTTAAACTTTATAAACATTTTGATCAAATTGTGATTATTTACTTTTATAATAATAATAATAATAATAATAACTGTGAATTGTTCTTGATTTTAATGTAAATTTATTAATCTGCGCTATTCATTTTACTAAACATACTTTTAATTATATTTATTGTCAAAACACCTTTGATTGAACAGTGTCTCAGGACAGTAACCAAAATGTTTTCTAAAATCAATACTTAGGTATTTTCAAAGTTAAATTTTTAATGTAACTGAAATTATAGTTTTAAAAAGGAACCATGTAAAGATAGTAAAAATAATGATAATTCAAGTATTTAGTGATCAACTTGGCTATTTTTATCTTCAGTGCCTTTCCATGGCAATTCATCTTCAATAGATGATGATTCAAAATGGACAAAAACATAGAATTAGCTTACCAGACAAACAATCTACTACATTATTAGTGTGAAATTTGATATTAAATTTAACAATTGGTTAAGTTACCAAGTAATTTATAAGTAAATTGCCGATATTGTTTAAATTGAATAGCCTACACTTATTAGTGTGTTTAAAAAATTTATTTGTACGTACATCATAAGAAGTTATAAAATGATAAACCTAAAAATCTTTCGATCTCGATCCCAAATTAAATAACGAACTTGGATCAAAGCTCAAAATCCAAGTACTCGCAGAACCCTAGTATGTACCATACCACCAAGTATACGACCAACTAATAAATTAGTCTCAAATTCATTAAATTTAATCCATCAGCTAATTACATAGACACTACTCAAAACTTCTATTAGTATTTATTTGTTATTTTAACAAGGTTATAATCATGTAATTTTATTTAATAGTTGTTTTTCTTTTCCAGGTTGTTGTGCACTGGTAAGCACTCCATTAATTACTATATTTCTGCTAAATACTTGAACTTTCTCTATGATCTTGAATGTGTGGAAAAAGTGCCATGATTGTAAATAATGAGTTAGTATTCCATTGTTGGGTTTTGTGTTCAGTATACATTGTTTTTAATATATTATATAATTAGCTGCATTCAGCCATTTCTGCATTATTGTGTTCTTAAGAGAGTAAAACTACAGTAATTCAAATTAAGTTACATATATAGAAATGAAACAGACTTTTCTGCTTATGATTAGAGACGTAAGGTTCATCGATTTTAGGAGATGTTGGTCTCTTTCTTTTGACTGATTACGTTTGGTATCATACACATTTCCTTTCAAGGATCAGTCATTGTATTGATTCATGGCACATTAGGTTTAAACTGGGAAACCACGGGTTTTTTTGGTTGTGCTTGTTAAAAAACCAGAAATATTGTAGAGTATTTCACCAAAAACTGAAATATTTTGGATTTGACACATTCAACTGCAAGTTTTAAATAGTAGGCCTTCGCCTGGAAGAAAAAGCAAACTGACAAATTAGGTATGCCATCCTCCACCTGCCCTTTTTTCTCCCAGAAACATTTGTTTGCGTGGCAATAGCATAACTTTTCCTATCAATCTAAAAATCATCCTGTCTAAACACAATGACACAATGACAAGAATTTTATTGAAAATTAAATTTCATTCCTCTGTACATCTCTATTAAGGGTCTGTAAAAATAGCAGTTCCTTCTCAAAATTTTGCAAAACCTTATAAAAATATTTGAATAATTTTGAATTTGTGGCTTTTAACTGAGTGAAATGATTGAATAGACAGAAAAATGACATCTGGATATGGGAATTTAACTTGGACTCTTTGGCTTACCGCGCCATTGTTCTTCCACTGAGCTATCCAGGGATTGTCCCATACCCAGGGTCAGTCTTCCCTTATATTTTTGAGGCTGGGTCTGTGATGAACAAGTGAATATAACATTTTCTAAGAGCTATTGTTGACATCACAGCCACCAGCGACTCAGTTATGGCCTATTGGCTTCTTTTTTTTCTTCCATGAGGGAAGTGAACTGAAGAACTGCCCACGCTAGTTCAAACCTCTCTTATCCCCCCTGGAACATCGGTGGGTGAAGTGCAGTCTGCATCAAGCAGTAATCGTTCTCATTCAAACATTAGTTGCATCACCTCTAGTCTTTTATGAAAAATGAATTTTGTTGCTTGTCTCTTCGATCTAGTTGTATTTAAAAATGGGAATTCCTTCTGGAAAAGCTGGAAAACGTAGAGAGTTTGATGTAAAGAAAATAGCGGCGACCCCGCTGTTAGTTTTCTAAGGAATATAGTGAAATTGGAAGATGTTTTCTTCTATGTAGCTTTAAAATGCTCTTTAGTTTAAAAATGTCACTTGCACACGTGAGTCACATGACATATTTGTTTATGTGAGCTACATCTACTGGTTTGCCCTGTGCTCAGATATTTATTTATTCATTTTATATCCTTTATTTTTGTAATGGCTGTATGTAAAAAAAAATAGGTTTGTAAAGTTTAATTTTTAGAGCGCCAAGGTTTTAAAGCACTTAATTAAATATTTCAACTCTACCAGATAATTATGTTGGTGTGAAAGTAGGTATGATAAAGTGTAATAACTTATTAATTTGTGAAACTTAATTTAAATATTGGAAGTTGCTTCTCCCCATTACTATATGCTCCATGTGTGACATATTGCAGACCTTGAGGCAGTAGCGGATTTAGGTTTGAGGACGCCCTAGGCCCGAGACGATATGGCGCCCTTTTTTTTTTGTAACAATATATATATATAAAGATATATACATATATGTATATATATAAACATATATACATATATGTGTGTGTGTGTATAAAATAATGAAAATAATAACAATAATAATAAATCTAATTCAGGTATAAATTAAACATTTATTTTTTTAACATAACAATTAAATATAGAATTAATAATAAATTGCTTGTAATTAAAATATAAATTATTTTTATCTGATTAATCATATAATAAATTTTTTTCTTGCTTTCGTCCGTGCGAAAATATCAATGACCTCCTCATACTTAATTTCTTGAACCAATTGTGCTTCAATGGTTAGTAATGCAAGTGCATTTAGTCTGTCTTGTTTCATACTTGCACGCAAATAACTTTTCACTCTTTTCAGAGTGGAAAATGATCTTTCTCCAGAACCCAATCGATTTTTAATTTTAGTCATCTTAAAAATTTTGGCGCCCCTCAAAATTTGCCGCCCTAGTTCCGGGCCTCACGGGCCTAAGCCTAAATTCGCTACTGCCTTGAGGAACTAGACATGTTTTTAATTGTACTAGTCTAGCATGTAAAGTGTTAGGTTTCATTTTAATCTAATTTAATAAGCGTTAATAAACATTTTGACTTGGTTGAGTTACAAGTAAGAAAAATATTTAAGTGATCTTTGTTGCATATTTAAACACCAAGTAAGAAATATCTTGAAATTGTATAAAAGTAAAATTGATTTAAAGAACATTTTTATGACTAATTGTAGGCGAGACAGATTCCTAGGGAACTTTATTCTTAGTTCACATGACATAAAAAAACATGTGTGAGCACATATGAAAAGTTTAAGATAAAAGTGTCATTGGCTGCTTAAAGAGTTCATCATATCTAAATATAGATATACTTTCTACAAATGAAAATATTAATAAATAACAAAGTTGATTCAATACACTTTAAATTTTCTGGGCTAGGGCAGGAATTTTATGGATATTCAAACAACAGATAATCCAATTAATAGTAAATTGAATCTCTCGTCATATCACAAAATAACACTTAACAGAGGTTTCTTTACACGTAATAGTTTGTGAATTAACATTGACACTTCTGAACTCAACAATTTGCCCACAAGCCTAGTTCACACAAAGACAAAAAGTTAAAACAGAAAAAAATTCTACAACGAGCGCACAGATAATCCTGATAACCAGGAGTTTATCATATATCAAATCATTACGTTTATCATTTAAATATTAGTGGCTTCTCAATTAAATATTAGTACCCTAACACTTTTGAATTGGTTTGCATTTTAGCGTTTATCTCATTATATAGAGAAAAAAAATAGTATTGTCTTTTTATACGTCTGCTAACCTTTCAATTCTTTGATAGACTAATTAAACTAGATACACAAAACTGAAATTATAACATCACCTTGTTAACTCAATGTTTTAGTCGTTATCAGAATCGCAAATTACTGTTGAGTTGCTTGAAACAAAGCAAGCCAATAAATCATATTTTAAGGCTTTGCCGACTACAACTTCTTTTAACCATTTTGGGTGGTTTTGTTATTGGTAAGAGTAGTGTGTTCTGTAACAATTATTATTGTTTAAAAATCTTTTTGAGTTGATGGGGAGGTAGGGCGGGGGGCAGCGTGAATATTCATTGGATCCCACTATAAATTATTTAAGAGTTTTTTGTGAAAGCCAGTGGACCAACATTGTTGACTTAACAAGAGTATCTTCTGGGACTTTTTGGGTAAAGATGAGGGAGGTCTTCAACAGTCTTAAATTTAAAACAGAGAGCACTGCAGTTTTATGACTCGTATGTGATTATGAATTGAAAATTCCTTTAATATGAGCTCCTCCCATCAAATAGAATAAAAACCCCAAAACCACCAACAATCTGCTTGGAGCCAAGGCCACCATATTGGGAAAATGTAGGTCACCATCATAGAAACCACTATATTATTATGTTTAAGAGGAATGACATTTTACACATACAGCACTGTGAAATTACCATTTACAGTTTTTGTTGATTTCCTAATAGTGAAATAATGAGATATATTTTTGTGAAAAATAAATAATTTTAATTACGTAGGGATGTTGAACATAAAACACAATGCAAAGACACCATAAAAGGCTAATGTTAATACTGAGCCGTAATTCCGACTCGTTGGCTTGAGCTGGTGCTTTCTCTTATCCCTTTCTTTTACTCTTTTGTTGACATTCCATTGACGTTTGGGTGTCAGCAGTAAAAGACATAGCACTGTGTACTACCATAAATGTACTGTGTTGTTCTAAGCAGCTACGAAGCTTAAACTAAGATTCACCTTAATTTCTGTTGGCAATTGCTATTGTCTAAATAAGTCGCAATAAACAAATATGTTAGGCTTACACGCACATGTTCTGTACACAACTTTCCGAACAAAGGTATTTGTATTATTTAAAATGTACAGTAAATCCTCTTATAACATTGTGTTATGTTCCTGAGAAACGCAACTTTATAAAAGCTAGGTTTTCCCATAAGAATCAATGTTAAGTGTAGGAGTTAGGTTCCAAGACCCCCCCCAAAAAAAACTTACAAATACATGTAGTATCATATCGCGGAAACAGCTCAGAACAGGAATACATTTAATTTCTGGACGGGGATGGGACTGGCTCACCACTCATAATCTTCTCCCCTTCATGTGTCACCATGGCGGCCACTGGCTGAAAGAATACGTGGATAGTTGGTTGCTTAGCGGCATGTTTATTTTCTTTGTAAGTTTCCTGGTAAAATGTAAGGCCCTCCATGACAGTCCTGTGCACTCTCGCTCTGCGTTCTACACCAGGGTCTTCATTGGCCAACATCTGAAGTCCTTCTTGAATGCGGTGAAATGCAATAGCCATGCTCTTTGTAGTAAATGTGCATGAAGGCTTGTCCTCTTCGCTGTCAGATTCAGGGCTTGGATTTTGGGCCAGCTCTTGTAGCTTTAAATATGAACCTTGTTTGTGTGACGCTTCACCCCCCACATAAGATCTAATAATGTCTGTGTATTAAGTTCTAGTAAAATTTGTTAATACAATCATATTAAACACATTCATCTGAATAGAAAAAAACTTCTTATCTAGCATTAGTCAAGTTACTTGTCTTTTCATAAAAACAAATTGGCACTCACAAAATATAATTTGTTATCTACATTTTTTTTTTAATATTTGCCCAGTAGTAGGGTTTGAATTCACAAAAGTATTTAATTTTATTAGTTAAACATTTAACAAATTATTTTGAATCCCATATTTTCCAGTCAAACTCTGAAGCTTAAACCCATGGGCATTGTTTGAATTTGTGCCATCGAGTGGCCAATTTGTTTTACTTTTGTCTTTAGAAGCCAATGACATCGGAATGAACAGTCAGACTCTGATAGAAATATTTACAGAAACCAATGTTTATACATCAGGGGCAGCTCTTACTTTTGATTGTAAAATAATAACAATACAAAAAATATGTTTGTCATTTCAACAAGTTTTTTATTTTCAAAATCTTACTATACTTTTTGGTATTGAATAAACAACATAATGTAGTATTGTTAATTCTGACATGTGAATTGGACACCTTTTATTAAGAACTCATCTTAAGATAGAACATTAGTCCTAAGTTATCAACAAACACTATTAGAACAAAAAGGTTGTAGGGTACTTTTAATGAGTGTGTTAAACAAAGCTAATTAAAGCAGTGTTGTATATTTTTAATAAATGTTTCTTATGTTTTGCTTTATTTGAATATGTTCTGATCATATAGTTTATTTTTTTGTTAAAATGTAAGATACTGGTAATTTTATGTAGTAATGTTTGTAACACTATGAATATAATATTAAGGCTGCTAATTATTTGAACAGATATATTTGTTATGTGTACACTCAAGTGTTAATTTTAGTGTAAAAGCAACATTTCATAAATATTTATAAAAAAATTAATTTGTTCATCTATACTTACTTTTCATGACCATACAATCTGTGCACATTAATTGTCAATTGTTTATAACTCAATGCATTGAACTATAAACTAATATATTCACACTGTGTTAATATAAAATATGTTTTTATCACATGCTATTTGTTTTGAGAAAATGTTATTTATATTAGTCAAGTTTAGCCGGGTCATCAGTGGCATGGAAGGGTCATCAACACCCTGGAGCAAAGAATGTCAAGTGCCTCGCAGCCATGAACCTGTCTATGTAGTCGGAGCTAGGTTCGATATGTGGGTGTCAACATTGTGACTGGTGATGTAGAACAATCTATATCAATATTTCCCTTTCAATATGATTACTAAACTATTATTTGACCTGTACAGACAAAAAATAATATAGTTTTAATTTATATATGTTGGTAAACTGATTTAAAGCTCTTTTGACTTTTTTTTTGTAAACAAATTACACAAAACTCTGGGATTTATAACAATAAAATGATCACATCCTTATTATTTTTAATGATTTAAGGGTACAGGAAAAATATTGTTATAAATATATAAAAACCGGAACATTTTTGCACATAAAAAACTAATACTTTTCTTTTGAAACCAGAAAACTATAAATTTATAAACTTGGATAGCTGTGGTGCGTTGTAAAGTAACACATTCAGATGATTGTTTTGAAAATGGCAGATCACTTGATAAACAATTGTTTGATGCACACATCGTGATATACTACCTACCTGTGCTCTTATCATAGCAGGAGTCATACTACTCATTCGGGATATACGCCTATGTACTAATTACTTAAATGGCTTGAGGACGAGTAAGGTTGAATTCATAGAAAGTTTACCTGCATTTGCATGGAGTGAGAGTGAAAGACCACCCTCGGTACTACCAACTGGTAGTCTACCCCAATCTTCCTCGTAATTGGCAGTATTGGAAGCGGGTGAAAATCCATTAATGTGCATGGTTATGATAAATTAGTAAAAAAACAGCATTATCATTTTGACTTAACCTATCACTCTTGTATTCTTAAAGTGCGGCAGAAGGGAGCGCGAGTAATTTTACAGTTTTTATAGCACTACTTTTTTTTTTTTTCCAAAATAAATCAAATATTTCTTTAGTGGCAACATAATGTTTAGTTTCCTGCACATGATAATATCAACAGATCTTGAATATCTGTAAAGCANGGCAACATAATGTTTAGTTTCCTGCACATGATAATATCAACAGATCTTGAATATCTGTAAAGCATGTCCTGGAATTTTGTCAAAACTCTTTCTCTTTATTTAAAATTTTTTTGACGAAATTCCAGATCACCCTTGACAGATATTCAAGATCTGTTGATATTAGCATGTGAGGAAAACTAAACTTTATGTTGCTACTGGAGAAATATTTGATTTATTTTGGCAAAAAAAAAAAAGTAGTGCTATAAAAACTGTAAAATTAATCACGTTCCCTTCTGCCTTTCACATTTTCCTGTAGGTCCATCTTTGGCCCGCAGTTTGAGAACCACTGCCCCAAGAAATAACAACCATTCAGTTCTTGCAGAATTTGATGTCAAGTTTAAAATATCAACAGATACAAATTGTTAAAATAAAGACATAAACGAAAATAATGTAGTTGCACTTTAAGGTACAGTAGGGTGTGCATTATTGTACCCACATTAAACCCAAGGGAACTCTCCTGAGTACTTATCATCTACTACAACTGGATGATGATGTATTTAAAAAAAATCATCTCTTTATCCTGGTATTTAAATCACTTCAAGTTTAAGAGTCACCACATGTACAGAACTAATAAGCCTTAGAAGTAGGGGTGTGCAAAAGTAACTTTTAAATTCAAAACAAAGCTTGTAACATGTGAAGCATGGTTGATGTCAAGGTTTTCATAGCTTTTACAAAATGTTGGTTTTAATTTTTAAATTATTCATTAAATGGATCCAGGTAAACAGAGAGGCTTGGAGAGAAAAAATAAAGCCGTTTATTATTCTATGATGACACTTGAATTTCTCTATACTTATGTTTTATTGATGTAATTTAATTACTAGTCTATGCTATAATCATTTTTATAACAGCTACTTTAAAGTATTTTATGGGGCTTGTCATATTTAGTGGGCTATTTCAAATCTGTTCATAATATATTATATCTTTTCCTCTTCCTTCAAAATGTTACAAGATGTTGAGGGTATTTTTCGTGTCAGAGTGAAAGACAATAATTGATCTTTGACTGGGACATTTCAATGCTTTGCACATCCTTATTTAATAGTAGGTTGAGTTCTACTCTGCTTACATGAGAAAGAAAAGATATTAATTAAATATCCAATAAACAATACAAATAACTAAATATTCATGAAATATGTTAACTTTAAGCTGAATATGTTTGTATTTTGTTTTACTCTATGGTATGCAGCTTTATGCGTAGTTATAGAAATATTATATTTAAGGAAATATAATAGGGTGCAAAAAATGTACTGGAACTACCATAATTTATTAGGATAGGTTTTTTTTAAATAATATGTCATCACATAATTATGTAATGGTCATGAAAAGTTGTGAAAAACTTCCTGAAGTTATAGTTGGCTTATGTAGCCTACCAGCGCTATGAACAAAATATTACGTATCTATTTTGTATAGTTAAAAGAAAGGCCCACTTTAAAAAAACATTTTTCTAAACAAGGAGTTTTAAAATATGCACCACACTTAATAAAAGTACTATTTATTCGATTTACTTTTGTGAGAACTTATTTTCTCATACTGAAAATAAATGTAAATGTCAATAATCTAAAAATATCGTTCATTATTTTAAAAAAATAAAAGTATTTTTCAAAGGTACCCACTAGAATAGGGCTCGGCGAGTACTCCTGTTTCGAGCTTCGAGATGAGCTCGTCATCAAAGCTTGGGCGAGATCAAAAGTGTTGTAGCTTCTACTTGATGTACGTACAAGTCAATATTTATAACGCAATGATACATATAAGCTATTTAATTTAGTTGATTATGGCAGTTTCACTTTTAAATCATTCGATAACTTAAATTGTTAAAATTAATATAAAATTTTAGATTAATAATGTATGAGAGCTAAAACTACTTTCGACCAAGAAGCTAAGTCAATATTTTTGTCCGTATTTAATTTTCCTTGTTTGATGAATTGCCATGACAGGGCAATAAAAACAGCTAAACAGATCACTAAATACTTTAATAATCCCTATGTTTACTATTTTTACACGATCTCTTTCTAAAACTATAATTTCAACTAAAATAAATTTATCATTTAAAATCCATATTGATTATTTTTTAACTTAAGCTATTTAAATCTGTTATGCCCCCTGTAGTGTTTGGTGTATTCACTTCTGTCATTGTTGTGGGCTTAGAAGAGTTATTTCATTCTCGGGGTGATTCTTGGGTGCAACGTTGACCGGTGGCAGCTTCTGGCGATGCGGGTTGGTTTCCGCAGTGGGAGGAAGAGAGGTGAGCGAGAACTGGTAGGGCCGAGGAGAGGGGCAATGGGCTGTAGTCGATGAGAGGGGATAGGGGATACTTGGCTTGGGTGGTGAAAGGCGGGTGTAGGGTGAGATGTGGAAGGAGAGGGTGGAGTGAAATATATGGGGAATCCTGGGAGGGAGGTAGGAGTGAGATTCCTTGACGTTGGAGACGGGAGTGAAGTAGTTTGTGAAGGTCTGTCGGGCATTCAATTGCGTCTGGCTGGATCAGTGGAGTATTCTGGGTGGAAAGAGGTGGTAGGTTGGCTTTGTGGTTGGGTAGTGGTTGTTGGGTTGGGTTGGGTGAGCCATTGGATAAGGGTGGGCAGACAGCTCAACGTAGAAGACCGCGACAACCTGTTGGGTAAGGATGAGATGGCGAAAGAAGACATCCTAGTAATGGGTGTTGGCCTGCTAAAAGCTAGGCAACGATTGATGTTGGCTCCACTTGATAACTTTTTTTTCTATCCGGACCCCCGTCTGGTCGTTCGAGAGGACTTGTAGGGGAAACATAGGGGTAAGGTGGAGGGGTGGTTGGCCCATCATCTCGGGCACAAACAGGATGGGTTGGTGGAGATAGCCGGGCTTGGCCGACCAGGGAGGAAGCTAGTCACTGGTAGGTGAGGGGGAGAGGAAGGTAGGGAGTGTTACGAGGGGTGGTAATGCGAGAGGGCGGTTGTACAATACAGAGAGGAGGCATGGGGGTAACAAACCTTGTATTAATACATTCAACTACAGAACTAGCATAGAATTAGGTTGGTAACATGTCTAAAATCAGCGTCGATCATCATAGCAATAGATATATTTGACCAAAATTACCATGTTTTAATAATAAAAAAAGCTTAAAGATTTCATTCTATACTATCATTATTCTTTTAACCATTCAAAATTGAATTGAAATACATTTTGTAATAAGATACATTTTTAGTGAAAGCTCACGAAACTACACATAGAGAAATGGAACAGAAGAAGTAATCATGCGTGTTACATTTTATATTTGTTTTGCTGGTGACATTTTAAGTATCCATTTTTGACTTCAAAATAATTAAATATAACATTCCCTTAACATTTCAAAATTATGAATAGTCTATACTCTAACTCGGGAGTTTTTTGAAATACTCTCTCTCGAAAGTAAAACCAAAGCTCGCAGACCCCTACAATAGAACTTTAATTTATGAGCCAGAATAAAAAATGCTGAACCAACACATGTTATTAAATAAATGATTATTGCAGTAATGTATACCTTATTCCATTATTCCTATCATTTAATTCACTTTGGTACTAATAATTGTTGGTTTGGATCTAACCACACCAAAATTCATATTACAGTTTATACTTACACTATGTCACTAGTAACTATCCCTATCTTGAGCTACTTCTATACATTTCACCTCATTACACTCTATACCTATCTTGATCTAGTTCTATACAGTCTATTGTTAAGACAAATCATGTTTGGTTATATAAATTGTAAGAACGGGAAGAGTTCTCAAGGGTATTTGAGGTTTTGAGAAAATATTGGATTCATGATTTAAAATGTTTCTTTTTTGCTTCTTGACTCTGAATATGTTTTTGGGCTGTTATAGTGGTTTTTTTGTGGTTCCTCATCATTTAGCACTACCAGCTTGGTAAATATTCCTCTATTTCTCCGCCATTCTTCATTGCTCACTCTTGGTCTGCCTTATAACCTTTCCACAGCCTTCAGCTCCAACATTATCTTTATTACTCTTTATTCTCGTGCTCATAACACCTCACACTTCCTTCCTCTTATCATCTCGTTCAATCTCAGTCCGTAACCTGTCTCATCTGGTGACACTCGGCATGCTCCCGGAAACTCCAGACCCGTTATTTTTACTTTCCTGGCATCATTCTATTCTCTTGTCCATGTTTTGGCTGTACATGCTACCGTGGAGATTATGTATTTCATAGGAAATAATACAAGTGATGGTTGAGTTATAGATAGGTGTGTCGAGGTTACACATTCTGCATGTCATAGCTAGCCAAACTACCTTTAATTAGATAAAATATCATTGTGAAAAAGATTAAAATTCAACTAAATAATTGTGGTAACCTGGCGGTCTGGGGATAAGGTGTCAGATTTCTGTGCTGGGGGTCCGGGGTTCAATCCTCGGTCCCGGAACAGATTTATCTGATTGCCCAACCCTTCCTTCACCTCTGACAAGACGTGTATTAATCACAACTTGTCAATGTGAATGTGAATCTCAAATTTACCTTTGAATCTCAAATCGAAATCTTAGAAAAAAAGTATGTACATAATTAGAAATATGAATAAAATAATAGAAAATACAAATGGTAACTAAATGTTAACACTCTTTCTTATAATCCATTCATTATAAGATTCATACATTCAGCTAAGTGTTAAATTACTGTTCTGGGCCATGGTTGTTAACCTCATCCTAAAATTATAATTTGTTTCTGAACCACCAATAAGCAGTGTTAGAGCTCTAAAACAAATTTCACTTGAAATATTGAATATATATATATATATTTTTAACAATTTGAGTTTTGAATCTGAAATTTTCTCGAATCCTCGAATATCCTAATGTTATTTGAGGACCCATCCCTAATATTTATGAATTTGTGGAAGTGGGCCTTTTAGGTTCAACAAACCTTTGAATCGCTTCATAAACAAATCTAACAATTTTTATTCTAATCATTACAGTATTTATTTTAAGTTTTATTTACTAAAGAAGAAGATGCAGGAAAGAGTAGTTGGAACAAATAGGGAAAACACACCATGATCACACTTGACATTGCCGACACTCGCAAGCTCTTTTTTCCTGTACCTTCTTCCATCTAAACAATTATGTGCCTCATAAGTAAGATGGGTTTCCCTTAACGTGTGTATATTGTATGTAATACCGGGATCACGATCAACTTAACATTACTTTAAGGTTCTCCTCAAATAGAAGCCATCATGATGCACATTGTTGCATTAAGTGAAGTTTACTGTGTGTTCTTTCCAGCCAATCATGTTGCAGTCATGGTGACAAGGGCTATATACTACTCAATTTGTTCATGGTGTGCAGACAGTTACTTTGTTATAGTTTGTCAGCATCTCGCAAACACTAACACTTTGTTGTAGCTCCAGTAAGCTTCCATTGCAAGTATTTGAAGCTGTTTCATCCCTAACTGCTTGAGTAACATTTTAGTGAACAATTTGTTCTCAAACAATTCAAACTCATTGTTTTGGGTTTGCTTTAGTTTTTACTTTATGTTATATGGATCCTGATCACCCACTATATTTCTTTAAACATGAACATCAAGTGTTATTTTTAAGTTGATTTTGATCCTGCCATTATTAGGTTAATGATTTAATTTTCAGCTATTTCTTAATATTAATCCCTTTTTTATGTATTATATGGCATGAATGGTTTTTATTCTTTGTAAATGGACTGCTTAGTTTATATATATATATAAAAGTGAAGTGAGCTAAAATGTATGATTCGTGACTATTGTGTGTTCAGTATGAAATTGTTTGTATATTAATAGAGTGGAGTTGAATATATACATATATGAAATAATATAAACGCGATGCAATCTGTTTTAAAATTAATAAAAGTATTGTGAAAAGAGTTTGATATTTGGTTTTATTTTGTTGGAATTGAAAATTGATATTGTTCCAAGGTATCACTTTAGAAACAAATAAATAAGAAGCAGGCAAGTATGAAAATTTCCCCCAATCACATCTTAGTGCCCATTTGGATTACATTCATATATTAATCATGCTAATAGATTAAGGATGAGGGTATAATGTTAGATGAAATGTACCAGCATTTACATAGAGCAAGAGTGGGAAAACATTTAGGAAAAACCCTACCTTAGTACAGCCAATCGTGGTGAATCCAGTCCAATACATGCGGGACTCCTTAGACCATGCGGCCACTAATGCAGGTTATGTAATTTCAAATATATAGTAAGTGTAAATACTATTTGGAGCCAGGCTCTTATTTTGGTTAAAAACTATGGTGCTCTCAGTGGTCTCTTCCAAATTGGTTTGCCAGTCAATATTCTTAACATGGTTCTGGATTCTCCCATTCACGCTTTATTTCCTGACCACCATAATCTACGAGACTTGAGTATCCTAACAATCTCTTGTGAAGAGTACAGGTCATGTAATTCATAAGGTAATCTCATCCACTCCCCAATAGCCTCATCCCTTTTGGACCAAATATCTTCCTACGCATTCTAAATTTGTTCTCGTCATACAAGTTAAGGGACCACATGTTTAACCAGTAAAATTGTTTTGTATATTCCGAGTTTTACATTACTTTTAAGCAGGGTGAGATGTCAACAATTTACTGATCGAGTAATAACATGCTTTTCCTAATTTCAAATCAAATAGCATTATTGTTAAAATAATTCCCAAATATTTAAACTCGTTAAGGGCAGTATGTAAGAATGTTAGTGAATTCTTGGTGGACTGATAGTGTGGTCCCAAGAACCCTATCGCTCCATATTTTAACCTATGATGATGCAAGCAAACCCACGCTAGTGTCCACCAAGCAGTGATGGGCATAATCAAGTGATTTTAAGAATTGAATAATCGTTTGATTCTTTAAAAAATAATCGAAAGAATCATTTGAATGATTTTGAGAAGTAGTAAAGAGTCGGTAATAATCGGATGTTAGCTACTTCTAACTAAAAGTAGTTACTTGTTTTGCTTTGTGCTACTATTCTCTTCACACTGCTGTTAAATCTCCCAACACGCATTCCTTTGTGTTTGCAGCTTATCAACACTTTTCTATTACTGTATTTACAGGGTGTCTACTGGGTCACAAAAGTCATGGAAAAGTCATGTATTTTTAATATTTTGGTCATAAATAATAATAATATTTAGCACCGCGTCTTACTACTCGATCGGGTTATACGCTTTAAGTACTAATTACTCTAATTGATTAGGAATTGGGAAGGTTGAATTAGAGGAAGTGAACCCGCATTCGCGTGGAGGGAGAGTGGAAAACCATTTAGGAAAAACCACTCCCAGTTTACCCGATCGAGATTCGAACCTCGATCTCCCCATCCTTAGCAGTCGAGCTCAAAACGACAAGCACGTTAGCCAACTATGCCACCGAGGCGGGTTTTTTGGTCATAAAATCAAGAAAATAATTTTAGTTTTAATTTCCCGCACATCGTAACAACGCGAATTCTTCAAAGATAGCACTAACCACTACACGTGATGGCACGCACCAGTCGAAAGTTGCCTGGTTGTTTTGTTTGTGATTCCAACAACAAGGTTAACGTTCGCCATCTTGTATTAAATTTTAATGTGGCGTGCAACTTGTCTCGTGGGGTGTGTGAGTACATTATTCCATGTGTGTGTCTACAAATAATGGTTTTCGAGCGAATGAATTGGAATTCAGGTTTTGTAGATGATACGGGAAAATACCAGGACATTTTACTCCACAAACTGTGCGTTCATCTGTGTTGTGGATCTGGTTCAAGATGTTGGCGGCAATTATCAATTATTTACGCTTTCAGTGATCCGACTGCAATTTGAAGGCGGTGTAAAATGTTTATTATAATTTCAAACTAACTTTGGCAGCAAATAGCAATTGTTTTCGCAGTGAAATATGGCGTATTTTTTATAAAATATAAAATAATACACTATTAGTGTTAATATTTGATTCTTGACGTAACTTAATTCATTTAATTTTAAAGACCATTCAAAACAGTTGAAATTTACCATTTTTTAAAATGATTTTTGTTGTCTTATGGGCACATAAAATATTAGGCCTAAATTATTTTTTAATCGTGTGTTGCGAAAAAAAATCCATACTTTTTTGAGGGGCATTCAAAGATTTTATGTGAAGTTTAGGCTAATATGTTAAAAGATTTCTGGTAAATGTTCGTTCAAAGAGTTTTGGCTGACCGTTGAAGAAAATAAATACTCAAAGTGGTTGCGCCCTTTTGAAGATGACTAGTATAAGGCTTATTGTACAGTTTGTAAATCGAAATTTGATATAAGCCACAGTGGGTTGAATGGTGTGAAAATCCACGGAAAAGGTAAGCATTTGGAACTAACTACTGCCCTACTCTAAGGTAAGCAAAAAACACTCAGCTTTATATCTTTTGAAAAAGTTGGCTGTAAACAGCCAGAACCGGCAAAAGAATTATTACCGTCCACAAGTAGGCCTACTTCTGAAAATGATGTATATTTGGTTGCAACTTTGTCTACACTAGTTGTTTCATCTTCCTCGTCTCTTGAAGGATCTTTAAGTAAATTTTGTGTAAATGATCATACCTTGAAAGCAGAAATTCTCTGGTCCATGAATAAGGTTATGACTCATACTTCTGACAGAGGTTCATGTATTTACAGTGATCTTTTCTCAATCATGTTTCCTGACAATGTAATAGCACAGCAGTTCAAAATGCAAAAAGACAAACTTGGCTATTTGACAACCTTTGGTCTTGGCCCCTTCTTCCAAGAAAAACTCTC
>CABFOW010004563.1:18955-30735 GCA_902141385.1 Timema californicum
CGAATGCCGAGGACGGGGAGATCGAGGTTCGAATCTCGGTCGGGTGAACTGGGGGTGGTTTTTCCTAAATGGTTTTCCACTCTCCCTCCACGCTAATGCGGGTTCACTTCCTCTAATTCAACCTTCCCAATTCCTAATCCATTAGAGTAATTAGTACTTAAAAGCGTATAACCCGAACGGGTAGTAAGACGCGGTGCTAAATATTATTATTATCATTAATGTATGTATGTAGATGTGTATGTATGTATGTATTGTATGTATGTATATTTATCTATGCACTATTTTGCGTATTGCTATTTTTTTAATTTAATAATTTTGGCTGTCAGCCACATAAAGTACTTGTGAACAAGAGGATGGGGAGGTTTTCATTGACCCCTTTCCCCTAATTTTCCACCCCCTATCAAACGCGCATCAGTTGGATTTAAACACGTGATAGGGCGCATAGCTGACGTTACTAAGTAAACCAGCCAACGAAGACGGCGATGAGATTTCAAGGTGTAAAAGTTGCCAAAAATAAAAATGTTTCCTCTTCTATTTCTTTGTATTAAAACCCCCACCACCCTTTCCCCCCTCTCTTTAGAGGCCCCTTAAGATTCAATCTTACCTTACCTCACCTCTCAAGATGAGTTTTCTTGGTCCGTAGAAACCCCCCTCCTCCCCTGTAACCCCCCACCCCACCCAGAATTCCCAATCTGACGTGGCGAAGGCTCTCGGAAATGTAGCCGAGATTCCTCATTTCAGTTTGTTCTCATTTAGCCAGTGAAGTGTTATCCGACGAATAATTTTGGATAATACCATTTGTTTTCTTTTTTAATCACTTTTATTTAGTGTAAGTATATGATTAATTTAATATATATTTTTAATTAAGGATTTATTTAAATATATTTGATTTTTTTTAATTGCTAAGCTATGAAAATAGATATGAAATTTGTGAAGATACTGGTTTATTTTTAAAACATTTCTCTAGCTTGGGTTTTGAACTACACATATATTTCTCAAATGTTTAAAAATATGTTCATAATATTAATTACTGTAATTTCATGTTATAGACGTTACATTTTATTAGATCTAATAATATTGTTAATATATACCGGGAAAAGGGGAGGGGTATGTCATGGGAAAACTTATCTTAGTTAATGATGTATTATATATTTGTGTGTGTTAATTCTATTTTTGTCCCCGTGTCTTACTACCCGTCCGGGTGATACGCTTAATCTACTAACCATGCGAATGTGTTAGGAGTGAGTATGGTTGAATTTAGAATAAATGCACCTGCATATGCGTGGAGGTAAGATAGTAAACCGTTTAGTTCAAAAAATCCTCAGTACATCCGACCAAGATTCTAACACTAATATCCACGTCATTGGAAATTCTGTCTAATGAGAGACGGACACCTTAGACCATTCGGCCACCGAAGTTGACTATAAGTTGATTAATCTTTCTTGTAAATGAGTGGCTTTTGATACATAAACCACAGTAATAACTAGATCCTACTACTCGTTTCAGTGGTCCAATAGTCTATGGCGTCACTATCGTGTTAGACTGGGCTGGTATTATTATTATTATTATTGTTAGCTCCGCGTCTTTCTACCCGTTCGGGTTATACGAGCTCACGCTAAAGTGTAATTGTAGGGTGATTGTGAGATGAAATGGAGGACCTACAGTTTAAAGTGGGATCCGAACCACAGTGGAGGCCTGGCATTCCACAAATTCATGGGCTGCTGTTGAAGGCTTGGTCGGAGATTGAATCTTGGTCAGGTCTACCAAGGGTGTTTTTTCCTAAAGGTTTTCCTAATCTCCTTCCATGCAAAGGCTGGTAGACTATCTATAAACTACTTTATTCTTCATCCCTATCTCAGTATTGTAATTATCATATATACGTATAACCTAAACATTTATTAAGAAGCAGTGATTAAAAAAAATTAATTAATAATAAATGACCTCTGACAAGACATATTGTGAATGTGGGGAATGCCAGGCTCCACCGTGGTTCGGATTCCACGTTAAACTGTAGGTCCTTCATTTCATCTCACAATCAACCCTACCATTACACATTAGCGTAAGTGCGTATAACCCTAACGGGTAGTAAGGCACAGTGCTAATAATAATAATAATAATAATAAATGGTTTCTCGCATAGGTGGGTACACTATCTAAGTTGCGTATAGACTTATATTCATTGTAGTTCTGGTGTCAGGGAGGTTGTAGTTCGTATCTTGGCAAGTCATAATGAGGACGAGCAAATGGTTTCACGTGATTTCGGGTACATTTACTTTTAATTATACATTCATCAACACTGCCCTGTGTGTAGAGTTTAAAGTTGTTTATGTATCAGACGAGAGGGCGTGTTGGAAAATAAGTAAACATTTAAAAAAATATTAAAAGGTACAGGGGAAGTCCCATTTTTTCTATCTAATTGAGCTAGTGCTGCCATCTGTTTGACAATCAAGAGACCTTTTTACTGCACTTTATATTATGGTTAAAAGCGGTCTCTGTCATACTTAAATTAATTAAATAATTATTTCCTAGGGTGCTTATGTGGTTTGAGCCATAAAAGTTGTCATCCTGGAACATATGTGTGATGTGACTTGCCCATTTTCCCTCATACCCTTCATATGTTACATCTACCCGAGCGTGGAGTTTAATTCACGGAAGTAAAGACACATTCTATGCAGAGAGTCAAACCGGAACCGATAACCGAAATTAAGTTATTTTTAAGGAACTAGAATTAGAACCGGAACCCTAAAACACTATTATGAAAAAAACGGAACCAGAATTGGAACCGTTAAACAATTTATGGTTCATAAAGGTTCTAAAGGGTTCTTATAAGTTCCTAGTTTTACAAAAATATATATATAATTTTGATAAGTTGCACAAATTTGTTTTTCTTTAGCTTAATTTAATTTTGAAATGTTATGCGTTTTCTTCTTTCTCAGTAAGTTCTGAAAGGGCTTGATATATTTTAGTTTACTACTGTACTTTGTTTGAAACCTCTTTTCTAAGGTGATTAGTAAAGAGTTAATGAGCCTTTATCAATCCATACTAATGAATTTAGGAGTCAGGAGGAATGTCATGACTGTCACATGTCACATTGTTCACGCTTTTCTCATTTAAATGTCAAAAAAATGTATTTATCTTTTATAGAAAGGAGATAATACCACATTGTTTAGAAGTTGAAATACAGAAATTAAGAAATCATCTCTTTTGGACAAGCAGTCTAAGCATTTTGAACTTGGTTCCTCCTGGAAGTGAAAATAAATAATGATATTGACCACATTTATTAAAGATTTACTGTCGTATCCATTCCATATCGGTGATCGCACGGTTTAAAACGTCTCTCTCATGTTAATACTGGATTACTAATGACAGAGAGAACGGGGTTTGAATCCCGATAGGATGATTTTTATAAACGGTTTCACACTTTCTATCTCCGCAACGATGGGTACAATTACTCTAAAATTCTACCCTTCTCATTTATATTCTACTATTGTAATTAATGTATGATTACAACCCGAATTATTAATAATACACGACGGGAAAATTACTGTTAAATTTACCCGCCTCGGTGGCGTAGTTGGCTAACGCGCCTGTTCGTGTTGAGCCAGATTGCCGAGGACGGGGAGATCAAGGTTCGATTCTCGGNCCTAAATTGTTTTCCACTCTCTCTCTCTCTCCTCGCAAATGCAGGTTCACTTCCTCTAATTCAATCTTCCCAATTCTTAATCAATTAGTACTTAAAGCGTATAACCCGAACGGGTAGAAAGACGCGGTGCTAAATAATAAAATAAATAACTATTGTTAAATTTTTTTTTAGTATGAGTGTACCAACATTTTTTTTTCTTCTATTTTCAACAGAAAATGAAGAGCAGACGTAACAGATAGCGTCAGGGGCCCTTAGGGGGCCTCGGATTTTTCTTCTCTTCCCTTTTCAAGGGACAACTTTTTAAGTTTTTACTACAACATATCAAGGTAAGAAAAAAACTAGGGGTTCATGCATTAAGAATTAAAAGTTTCGACCAAAGCACTGATTTTTTTTTTTTCTGAAAGGCCCATTTTCCACCACTAACATTGATTGAAAGTCACTAAAATTTGGCATAATAGATATGTTTTATTTGATTTAGTAATTAAAACGTTATCAAAGGGTTAAAATAATACCTACTTTAATATTACTGTATCATTTATATTTAAATTGGGTGACCTGGTGGTCTAGGGGTAAGGTGTCAAGCTTCTGTGCTGGGGGTCCGGGGTTCAATCCTCGGTCCCGGCATAGATTTATCTGATTACCAAACCCTTCCTTCACCTCTGACAAGACATCTTGTGAATGTGGTGAATGCCAGGCCTCCAACGTGGTTCGGATCCCACGTTAAGCTGTAGGTCCTTCATTTCATCTTACAATCACCCTACCATTACACATTAGCGTAAGTGCGTATAACCAGAACGGGTAGTAAGACGCGGTGCTAATAATAATAATATATTTAAATTATTAATTAAATAGATTAATAATATGTATATAATTGTAATATTTGAATTCATGCAATTGTGGCAACATGAGTTCTCAATTTATCCCTCGCCTCAGTGACCGTATGGTCTAACACGCTACTCTTTCGATTGGGGAAATCGAGGTTCGAATCTTGGTCGGTTGTACTGAGGCTGGTTTTCCCACAGTGGTTCTCCACTCTCTCTTCACGATAAATGTGGGTACACCTCCTATTAATATAACCTTCCTCGTCGCTAATCCACTATTCTAATTAGCATATAAGCTTATAAACCGATGTTAAAAAAGATCAAATAACGGTCTTTTCTATGAAAATTAAATTTAGTTGGACATTTCCGGGAAAACAACATGTTTTTTTTTAATATCTTGCAAAAAAAGCACTTAAATACTTTCTTACACATGAATTTCAGTTTTTCTAAAAATAAATAATCAGTTAAGTATCCCTAATTTTTTTTTTTAATTTAAAATAACAAGTTTGCAATGTTATTTAAAATGTATAACATTCCCAGATACACGTTATGGAACAAAATCGTAATAATTATTTGAAAAACAAAATCCAAACTCTTACATCAATTTATCTCCAAAAAAATAAGCTTATAAGTTATAATATTATTAATCATGAAAAAAAACCTCCTCAGTAATTCAATCTTAATAAAATAGCTAGAGCATTTTTCAAAAAATTTATGAGTTATTAATAAAACAGTCGTCAATAACCCACCACAATTTTGGAGCTACAGCCAAGATCCCGATTTCAGTTACAAAATATAACATCATACATATAACATATAAATATCAAATTTGAACAAAATCCATCAATCGGTTTTGACTTTAAGCCCATAAAATAAAGGCAGACATAATATTATAAATTCTACTTTTTTTGAAGTACGGGTGGGTTAAAAAATATCCACGATTAATACACTTGTTTTAAATTAAAGGTAGAAACTTGTTACATTATTTAACTATATGCTAGTATTCTAACTCTATTAAATTAATAAATCTATAACTTACAAAGCTAATTTAAATACCGATAATATTGAAATTTGTCAACTATCAGTATGGCAGATGGCCATCACCAATTAAATTAGGCCCTTACTATTCTCAGAACGGCAACTAGTTTAATTAACAGTGAATCAATCACGCCTGCGTGAACATAGATTGCAGATCAATGGCACGTTAATTAGTTTCCTTGTCCCTTGTACGATCATCGTACGGTATGATTTACGCCACTGAATTAAGGCAGAGCTTCGCTTCTAGAAATAGCAACCAGTTGGGTTTATCTCCTGGTAACTACTTTATACAGTCCATTGTTCATAGAACGAAACATATCTAACATGTAGAAAAGATACTACAGTCCAATTTTCATAAAAAGAACTGTGCCTGGCATCTGGAAAAGATGATAGTCTAATTTGTATAGAAAAAACCATATCCAACATCTAGAAAGGATACTACAGTCTAATTTTAATAGAAAGACATAAATGGAATCTAGAAAAGATGCTACAAGCATCCTCCTATCTTTTCATTTTGACATGCTCATTCAAAACACTCACATACATATTTACATACATATCGAATACAATACGGGGTAGGCAAGAAACTGTCCATTTAGCTCAAAAAACAACAACCCCGTACTTAATCCATCCTCACTAACTTTCTCCACACTTCCCTATCCTTGCATACTACCTTAGTTTCAACAACATCCATACATCGAGTCACGCATGCTCCTTTATTCTTAAAACTCTTAATGTCTCTCTTTTTCACACATTGGTCTACAAAATTTAGAAACGTCTTACATGGCCTACCCCTTTCTTTTGATAAACACACTCTACCTTATATATTTGCTTCGTTACTCATATTATCTCAGAAAGGTGTTTAAAACCCGTTTACTTATGAATAAAAGATATAAAATATTACATAATCTAGTCCTATTTACTCTTATATATTTACTTCTTTGTTTTAGGCTATTTTGGGGGAAATAAATTTATTTTGGTAGGTAGTGTGAATATTAAGCCTAGTTAAAAAACAAGTTAACTAATAATCAAATTAAATAGGGCATTTTATTCTACTCTGTAATACGTAAAGGTTTACATCAATTAATCTACCAAATGTTGTATCTACTCTAAAAAGAGAAAATTTAAGAACAAAAATTGACAAATAACTTTTTTTCTGATATATTAACATGCTAAAATAATCGAAATATGATTTTAAAAAAAGTAATTAGGAAAATACCTTTTTTTAAATATAAATTTCGCTTTCAAATAGTTTAGTTGCGTCATTTAACCGTTGCACTAAATCTTAATATAAAGGAATCTCGTTGGAGAAGCAGGTTTTATAAAATACAAACTTTTTTTCTGTCGACAAACTGCTTCGGTGGCCGCATGGTCTAAGGTGTCGCTCCGGTGATATATTGGACCGACGATGTTGGGGAGATCAGGAATAGAATTCCGATCAGGTATAGGTAGGGTGGTTTTCCCTATATTGTTTTCCACGCTCCCTCCACACAAATAGACCTGGCAGTCTAGGGGTAAGAAGTCGGAATTTGTGTTGGCGGTCGGGCTTCAATCCTCGGTCCCGGCACAGATTTATCTGATTACCAAACCCTTCCTTCACCTCTGACAAGACATCTTGTGAATGACTCCATTTCATCTCACAATCACCCTACCATTACACATTAGCGTAAGTGCGTATAACCCTAACGGGTAGTAAGACACGGTAATTACAACAAGAATAAATCGTATGGTTCATCGCACATACTTTCTAACGCTTTTTATCTTAAAATAAACGTTTACTAAAAAAATCAAAATATTTGTTAAACGAGATAATTGGTCTTTACATTGTTGTAGAAACACTACGCCTAAGATTATAAATGAAATAATAATATAAACTGTTACTTACTCTATGGCATTAGGAAATAGGAACACTGTGGCTGAAAATTTGAGAAAAGAGAAATATCTTTGTCCACCAAAGAGCATAAGACTCAAATTTATTTTCAACGACCCGAGTTAAAAAGTATATATATATATATATGCTTATAGCTCATAAATGATTGGTTTTATAAAAATATATTTAAAATAAAAGATTTTCATCTTTAGTAATACTACAACTTTACAATGATAAAATATTTCGTATCTTAAATAGTTGCGGAGAAATGATGGAAATTTGTAATATTCCCCACATGTGATGTACCCTAAAAATCATTTTCATGAGAAAATGAGGATTGACATCTTGTTAATAATAATAATAATAATAATAATAATAATAATAATAATAATAATAAACAGTTTTTATTTATACAATCTAATAATATTTTTCGAGCAGATTTTGAGAAAATCAATGTTTTCTCTTTTCGCCCATAAGTAGGCTATCCTTAATTTTAGGATTGGATATTTAATTTTAAAAACCCCTCACGGAGACCTTATGAAAACCCCAGATACCAAGTTTTAGCCCAATAGGTAAAATAGTTTCACCTCTAGCCCAAGGTATAGACAGACAGACAGACATTGAGAAAACAACCGTTTTGGTTCGGGGAGTCATGAAACGACTACATTTATCAAAATATTGAGTCCGATTTTATCTAAGATCACAATACTTTCTCTACGAGGAGTCGAGAGAAAGTAAAATGCAGCAATATTATAATTTTAACGGCATTGATGATATTTGTCAAAAGTGACAGATGTCAATCATAAGAGTTGATGTGTGGATAAGAAATTAGTTTTAGTGACTTTTGAAATTGTCAGAAATCTAACTTCGTTTGGTACTTTCTTTATGGATGGGATGTAGAGTAGAACTCTGGTAGGAATTCACTTTTAGAAAATATAAACAGGTGACCTGGCGGTCTAGGGGTAAGGTGTCAGACTTCTGTGCTGGGGGTCCGGTGTTCAATCCTCGGTCCCGGCACAGATTTATCTGATTACCAAACCCTTCCTTCACCTCTGACAAGACATCTTGTGAATGTGGGGAATGCCAGGCCTCCACCGTGGTTCGGATCCCACGTTAAACTGTAGGTCCTCCATTTCATCTCACAATCACCCTACCATTACACATTAGCGTAAGTGCGTATAACCCGAATGGGTAGTAAGACGCGGTGCTAATAATAATAATAAAATATAAACATATTTATTTACAGTCGACATTTAATCTGTGTTATTTTATAGGCATTTATATTATCTGTGACAAGTGACAGCTTCAGTCACATGACATGACGTATTGATTTATTAATATGATCTTGGTAGCTTTTAAAACTGTCCAAAATGTTCCTTTTTTTCAAAATTGGGCTGTATCAATAGTTGCGTGTATTGCTTTTGTCAAAAATTATTTCTATAATCCTTTACAATAAATTTATTTAAATATTATTTAAGATTATAACTATATTTTAATGTATATTTAATGTTTATGTATTTTAATTTATTAATCAATATGTCTAGATATCTGTTCTGAGGTTGTCCCTTTTGACAGATAATAGCAACTTTCATAGCAATAATATAAATAATCTGAACTATTTATGATGTTTGCTGTTATATATTTAGTTTTTATTTTATCAGCTAAAGAGAAAGTATTATAATCGAAAAAAATTTTGACCTCAATATTATGATTTTACTTTAAATTTTATGTGCTCCATAACCCAAAAAATTGTATTCTACAATTCTACCTGTATGTAGGTCTGTCTGTCTATCCGTACGTCACCCATGGCCACAGATCTGAAACACTTTAATGGATTTTATTTAGATTTGGTATTTTTAATTCAAGTCTTATATCTTAAATTAGACGTAGCTTACAAATGATTCAAACATTTTTCAAAATGGTTCAAACAATTTTGTTTAAAATATATATCTAGGGGTTGTTTGAACTCGAGAATGATAGTCCAATATATATCTATCTTTGGTGTGGAAATATGTTTAATGGTAGTTTAATGTTAAGAGTGATTTATAAAAATTCAAATTATTTCAAAAATGGCTCATATGATTTTATTTAAAGTGTTTATCTGAGAAGTGTTTGAAATGAAATATAAAACATTATATTTGATTATTTTTATTTTAAAAATAACTTGTTTAATGATATTTTCATATAAAAATTTTGAAATATTTTTAAAATTATTAAAAACTTGGTTCAAAATGAATATCTGGTAATTTTTTCGCAATGAACAGTACATAATTTGACATGTTTGTTTATCTTAAAAATATAATTCTAATTTTTTTTAAATAATAATTTAAAAACAAAATATATATGTTTATTTTGAACAGTTTTTTTTTTCGAAATTGGTATTTATAATAGTATATAGATAGTATAGATAGTATATAAATATAACAGTATATGTTTAGTTTTCTAAAATAAATTAATATAATGAATGCTATTTAATTTTCCTATAACAAACTTTCTACAAATTTTCCTTTTTTTAAAAAATGGCTTTAAAAATGAATTTAAAAAAATATATATCTAGTAATTGTTTTCATGAAAAATATCAATAAGTTTTAACCTATAAAAAATAATTTAAGAGTGGTTTACAAATAACTGGTTTTTGAAAATTTGAGAATTTAAATAAATATTTGAAACAATTTTTTTAAATTTATATATTAAGAAAGTTTATTAACAAGCTAATTTTTTTTCTGATTAAAACTTAAATAATATTAGTTTTATGAAATCCTATTTTCAAAAATTGTATCCCAAGATACAGTAAATCAAATTAGAATGTTCTTGTGTAACTGTCGCACAATTTATGGTTAATATAGTACTATTTTGGTAACCGATATCTGAGTTTATTTGTTGATCGGTGACCTGGTGGTCTAGGGGTAAGGTGTCAAACTTCTATGCTGGCGGCCAATCCTCGGGGTTCAATCCTCGTTCCCGGCACAGATTTATCTGATTACCAAACCCTTCCCTCACCTCTGACAAGACATCTTGGGAATGTGAGGAATTCCAGGCCTCCACCGTGGTTCGGATTCACGTTAAACTGTAGGTCCTTCATTTCATCTCACAATCACCCTACCATTACACATTAGCGTAAGTGCGTATAATCCGAACGGGTAGTAAGACGTGGTGCTAGTAATAATAATAATTATAATAATAATATTTGTTGAGATCAGTGGAATCCAGTGATTTGGAACTTTTGGTGAATAAAGTTCTGTGGCGGAAAAGATGATACTCCGACCAGTCGTTTCGGAGTTATTTGGAAGTCATCCAATGTAACTCGTGAGTTATTGCTACAAGACGACCTGGCAGTGTATACTAAACCTGTCCAGTGAGGTGAACTGTCGCGTTAAACAATATATGACAGATCACTTCTCCAAAATATTGACCTGTCAAACCGGTGGGACCGTGGGCCACATGTGGTCCGAACCTTGACTCTACGAGCACCTACATAAATATTATTATTATTATTATTATTAGCACCGCGTCTTACTACCTGTTCGGGTTATACGCACTTACGCTAATGTGTAATGGATAGGGTGTTTGTGAGATGAAATGAAGGACCTACAAGTTAACGTGGGATCCGAACCACGATGGAGGCCTGGCACATAAATACCGTCCCCTTGTCATGTTTTTTTGCTTTTTAGCGTTACACTATTTTCTTAAGCGCCGCGTCTTACTACCCATCCGGGATATATGCTTATGTACTAACTACGCTGGAGGTTTTAGGGATTAGGAAGGTCATATTTAGAGGAAATGTATCCACATTTGCATGGAGGAAAAGTGGGAAGAACCATTTATGAAAAAACGTACGTACACCCAACCAAGATTTGAAACTTGATCTCCCTCCCCGACATCGGCAGTCTAGCCTACTACGAGAGTAGCGCCTTAGACCATGCGGACACCGAGGCGAGTGTTACAATATTATATTTTTACTTTCTCACAACCTTTCTGAGAGACGATTGCGACTGTCCAGAGATAGAAAGAGTAGTTTTCGCAGTTCCGTCTATCTGTCCGTAATATTGTAACTCGTCTTAGAGCTAAAACTATTTTACCGATAGGTACTATCGTCCACGAAAGACAATGGCTGATCGGTCACTGCATCTCGAATGTGGGCTGACGGCATGCGCATTAATTGCGTTGGTTGGATTAGGCGCATGCGCACCGATTGAGTTATTCGGATTAGGTGCATGCACATTGATTACGTTGGTTGGATTAGGCGCATGCGCACCGATTGAGTTAGTTGGCTTGGGCGCATGCGTATTTATTGAGTTGGTGGGTTAAGGCACATGCGCACCGATTGAGTTAGTTGGCTTGGGTGCATGCGTATTGATTGAGTTGGTGGGTTAAGGCGCATGCGCACCGATTGAGTTAGTTGGCTTGGG
>CABFOW010004564.1:0-24831 GCA_902141385.1 Timema californicum
ATTCTGTTGTTTCTCTTCCTCAGTCCATGTGGCCCTATGATCCTCTGCTCCCAACCTTCTCTGACTACACTTCACTTCAATTTCATCATATGTTTTAACCTCGACACCATCGTGGTCGGTTGTTGGCATGTACATGTCTTGTACTACCAAAATATCAATTGGTTTGGCGTTAAATTTCACAAACAATTTATCATGATGACAAATCACCCTAGTAA
The DNA here is from genome assembly GCA_902141385.1 of Timema californicum. Classification (NCBI taxonomy): domain Eukaryota; kingdom Metazoa; phylum Arthropoda; class Insecta; order Phasmatodea; family Timematidae; genus Timema; species Timema californicum. The sequence continues at coordinate 216 of CABFOW010004564.1, forward strand.
TAGGCCCTGTGGCATCGTGGTCAATGCAACTGGCTACGAGCTTAGGAACCCCAGGTTCGATTCTCGGCTGGTACCTTCGGTATTTTGTCCTAAAGGGGAATTACTTCAACGGTCACCAAGATTTGACTAATTAAGATCAAGTTGGTTTTAAGTGTTTCTATTGGTCCCACACCCTCATACTCACTATCAACATCGCCTCATCTCGTCGAGTCATGGAACGATCCTACACCGAAAGGATGTACGATTAGTACATTCGGGCGTCCCATGGACAACGATACATTAGTACTGGATAATATTTCCACGACTGGGCTACGAATGCTGTAGCCAAGACTCCCAATATTATTATCATTTTAGTGACACTTTTCACCACTTCATTTTTCATCACTATTGCAACTCCCTTTTCTATTTCCACCCGATTTCACTTAGACTCGCAATGTTCACGCCATACCTTTCCATTTTCAAATTTCCTAGCCCTTATCATCCTTACATTCCATGTTCTTATGCCAAAAGGGAAAGTTGTAATTGATGATCGCTCCCCATTGAAGTAGTCTACGCCCGTAAATCCAAAAGGGGGACTAGTTTACCTCCGGAAATGTTTATCCAATGAAGCGCAATCTGAGTTTGTTGACAAAAGGGGTTTCCCCACGGCCGTACTACCACTCCATGCGATCACGCCTGTGGCTGTTCGATCTTGAACCATCTCGAGCATCATTTCCTCTGTACCTCAAGTCAATACCGCTGCTGCCCGGTTTTAGTCACGTAACCTTGTGCACCACCAACCTTTCTACAGCCGTTAAAACTCCCCACTGTTGATGCCATTGTCCACCCTCGCTACGTGGAAGAGTTCGTAAGGAACATGCATTACCAGGTGATGGTTCCCACCAGGTACGCGTACGCTCTAGTAAAATATTATCTATACACTTCCACCTGAAACCCAGACAGTATTTACAAGTTGCCGTAAGTTAATAAGGCGGAGTGTACATGAATTGTTTTAACAAAGTTGCTCAATGTTCCATCGATGATAAAGGTTCTCTCTGAAGTTAACATCGATGAAGATGTTCACTGAAGAGTGAAAACTATCAGTAAGAGTAGTATCAGATTTAGTACATTAATAAAAACAATGTTTATATGTATGTGTCTTTTTTCAGGACAGGAGGAAGCGTCATCAACCTAATAAAATACGCAGATGAGCGGGATTCAAACCCAGATCTCCTCGTCATTACCATGACAGTCGAACATGAGAGTGCCGCCTTGGCTTAGACATGGTAGCTATTTTAAAATGTCACATCATAATCTAGTCGAATTTTTAAATCAAATTGTGAAAAACTGCCATCTTTCTTACACAAAGCAATGGACCCATTTTTAAAACCAGTAAAAGCTGGAGGCCCGTCTGTTTTGATACCGACAGGCTTGTGTACAGGAATATTATCAAAATAAATTAATGTTTTGAATTTGGAAAAATCACCCTCACCTTTAGTGCACACTTTCATAGGAATGATTTTTATAAGTTCTTCTTTTACAGAAAAATCGCTGAAACCAACCTTAAAAACACGGTTAACTGAGAAGTGTCACTCGAATCCGTTGAAGTGAGAAATAACATTTACCCAAGTCGGTTTGGAACACCTGCTAAAAAACCCGCAGGTGTATCACATCAATAAAAAGACAAAACAAACATATCAAAACAACATATTAGTTAAAAAGACAAGACTAACTTGTTAAAGTGTATATAATGGTTAAAAAGATAAAGCAACATATTAAAGTATACTAAAATGTTTAAAAAAAGGTCTCAATATGAGATGAATCCAGATTAGTCACTTTATAAAAGTGACTCAAATGGCACTAAAAAGATTCGCCTGGCGTATAAAATGGAGTAAACAAACAACTCCTTCAGCACTATGCAGGTCATCTAGAGTTTTGTTCCATGACCTAGTCGGGTCTTTGACTGTTACCAGCCTCTAATCTTCCTATTGGTGTACCTTCCTACGGTCAACTCGTGGGTGAGCCACTAGTGCAGAGTAGTGACCCGTGGGGTATTGTTTGTTTTGTCCGCCCCCCTTCGGCCGCCGTTTGAATTAGTTAATGTTTAACTGTTTGCTGGTGTAATAGGCTGCGTTCAGACTTGTGTTGATATTTAAATATACTATTGAATGTCCAGGCAGTATTAATGAGGAATAGACCGGCCATAGTATCTCTAACAGCCTAGATTCCTGATAGCTCCCCATTAACTATTTGTAAACTTATTGCCCCTCTACTAGGAACATAACCTTTGTATTTCAATATGGAGTTAACTCATGCTAGCTAGCTCGTTTAACTGCCAACGTTGTAACTCTTTAAACTAGGACTTTCTATAATTAGGTATTGTTAACTATTATTCTTTTAGAGGTTCTTTAGTATAAAGTCTAGTAGCCGCAAGACAGGGGTGGTGTTATGTATTTTGCTTAACCTTAAATTAATAATTGCGTCCAATTTAAATTGCCATTATGTTGAGGTAGACGCCCCTTCGTAGAATAACGTGTGGTAGTTCTACTTTAACGAGTTACACCTTTTCATAATATACAGAACCATACTTGTGTTGATTGCAGTTCTAACCAAGGTGTTTCAACCCTAACGTCCCTATTGGGATAACGGAATGTTTTGGATAAGATCTCGTCTAACCATTTGTAATGGTTTCATCTTGTTTGAATTTAAATAAAGTGATTTGTCAAACCTGTATATCTCTCTTGTGCTTGTTCCTTCCATTCCTCGTGTATATGTCATTGTTAATGCATTCGTCACTTCTGTCAGATAGGAGAAGTGGCGATACACATTAAAATATACTAAAAAATTAAAACCTCTCACATAAGATAATTACCAAATAAGCCACTCTAAAAGTGACTCAAATGGCATTCAAAAGATTTGCCTGGCGTATAAAACGGACTAAGCATCAGACTCCATCCGCACTGTCACGTAATAAAAATTGAAGGTCACCATTAAAATCAAGAGCCAGGCGAATAGGGGCATACTTGCGACACTCCACCAAAATGTGGTACACACTAAGGGGAGAATAGGAAAACTCACACACTCGAGGTGGATCCCCTCTTTATAAAAAAAACTCATGGCGCGATGAAGTATGTCCGACGCGAAGTCTTGTCACGAGGACCTCTTCTCTTCTAGACTTTCGTATAGGAGAGGACCATCGCATTGCATGAAGGCACCAGACTTGGAGCTGTTCGTGTGGGTGCGACTGAAGCCTTGAAAGCGGGTGGAGAGAAGCCCACTAAAAGCCATCTCATAAATTATGTGAGGTGTTGTCGCTTTATGGAACTATGCAAGCTCAAGTTGACACTGAGGCAGTCGTTTCTTCCAGGGAGAAGTGGAAGTAGCCTTTGGAAGGACTATCCCACACGTGTCAAAGACGATAGCATCCGTATCCCAACCGGCCTTGAACTACGCCATTTGGTGTCATACAAGACACGGTTGAGGGATAAGACACAAGACGGTAGACAACGTGATTTGGCATGCAATGCAGTTTAGACACGTAAGATGCCAGAAGATAGGACCACCGGTAAGAAAGAAGGGGCACACCGGCATCGGCACAGATGCTGACGACTGGACTGGTGCAAAAAGCACCCGTAATCAGTCGGATGCCAGCATGGTGGAAACTATCTAGCATCTTTAACGCCGAGAGTCTCGCTGATCCATAGACTAAACTGCCATAGTCTAGTTTAGATCTTACCAAGGCCATATAGAGGTGAACTAAAGTTTCCCTATCAGCAACTCAGGAGCACCAACTAACGCTTTTAAGCAAATTGAGGGGTTGGATACATTTCGCTTTCGAATCTTTAATATGAGGAATCCAAGTAAGTTTAAAATCAAAGTAGGAACCTAACGGTAATGAGAATGGTAAAGTTATGTGGTTAATTAAAATATTGGGGGCCGGATGCATACTGCGTTGTCGTATCCCTCAGGTTTGGGAAGTCGAGCTTGGAAGTTTTAGGTTTATTGTTGACCAAATCCTTAATAAGAACCTCAAATCTCGAAGAAGTACTCTGATGTTTAAGTGAGAAGACTAGTGTCCTTTACTTTTATTAATAGCAAATTACAAGATTCGTGGTGTACTTAAAGAGAATTTCCAGACAATGCTTGTACATACGTACAGTATGACAATTATTACAAGAAGAGCATTATTACAAGAAGAGCCCCGTCTTCTGGATGTCCGGGGTTTATATACCTTCCCTGTTTACCAGTGGAAGCTTCTATAAACGCAGAACAAATGGTGCAATCAACAATTCTGAGAGGAGCATGTGACTGGGGTGATTTCCACTGTTTACTCACTTTGGACTTTTGGAAGTCACAATATTGTCTCTGCCTAGTGAAATAAGTGGAAAGTATTATTATAACACGCAGTTCTCTCATGACTATAGTCTGTATGACTTAAGCTTTACTTTAAACATTATAGTCTGCTCCACTTCTTTACACCTCTTTTGTATTGCGTTACTATTACAATAAATGTATTATTAAACGCCTTTAATATTATATATTTCCCTTTACCTGGTGGTATAATGAATCTTGCTCTAAAGGTTTATAATAATTAACTAGTCTCCCCCTAGCTATACGACAGCGTAATTTATGAAAATGTATAGTTATTGTCTTGGCTGCGGAGAAGTGTTAAGCATTACGCGATACCCATATCCGTAGATTATTGATGGAGAGATGTATCTGCCATTCAAGCCTGTGGAGACTTTAAAAACTACAATAAATTACACGGTCATCCACCAAAATGCGTGACCAGACAGGTAAGCGTGCATTGTCACCAATGTTATCTATTCCAATAGCGAACAATGCACAACTTAGGATCCTGCCTTGAGGCGATGCAACCCATTTTCTTGAATAAAATCATTGGGTGAGGTGTTATTTAGCTTTACCCGGAAATTTCCATCTGAGATGAAATTAGTTTAAAAAAGAGTAATGTTTCCTCGGAACCCAGAATTATAAAGTGTTTTCAATATCCCGTACCATTAGCTGGTGTCGTGAACTTTCAAATCGAAAAGATAAGCGTCGGGAAATGCTGTTTACGGAGGAATACGTCACAAACTGCCATAACCAGATGCTCCGCCGTGGATCGATTACGGCTAAAACCACAATGAATATCGGAGATAGCAGATTGCGGGATTCTAAATAACATAACTCGTGTATTCATAAAAAAAAATCATGTACAGTTAGTTAAGGCTATAGACCTGTAATTATTTGGATATAATTTATCTTTGCCACTTTTATATATAGGAATAACGGTTGCTTGCCTCCATAAGGATGAGAACTGATGGAATTACCAAACACTATTGAAGAGGTCCCAAGGGAACGTCTGTCCGCCAGGGGACAGCTGGCGCAACATTTCACAGTGGACGTTTTCAGGACCGGTTGCTGTGACAGGGCATAGGTCAGTTCATCTAAAGTAAGGAGGGAGTTATAGTCCTCAAGACTCGGACAAAAGTTGTATGGCACTCGGATATAGTGGGCGGGATGTTGCGCCAATAAGGCCTCTAAACTTCTCTTGGTAGCCCGTTCCCTGGTGGGAGGTAGATGCAGCCTCCATAGCTAGGGAGATTTGGATAGCGATCATTTGGGGATCAGAAACAATATCAATATATTTATAATAAATATTGCTTCGTGCAAGTATGGCCACACCTCCACTAGCCCAATCAAAGAACGGCTTGTCGGTACGATATGCATCGTACCTATGAACTATCGGGTCATCGGCAGGGCGGAAGTGGTTACTCCTGCAAACATAAGATGGAATGGCGCAAAGAAGAAATAAGTAATTTAATTTTCTCTAAATAAGCATAAAAATACCTATAGTTCAATTGTAGTAGCGACATTGTTTATTGATATAAAATGTATTCATTTACCCAATCCACAAAACTATCCCTTGAAAACAAATTGGTTTAGGACCTTCTTAGGTCCGCGTGACTAACAAAGCCTCTCCTGAACCTCCATTTTTGTTACCGTTTTCCCGGGGGAGACTGGGGTACCGTGTCCTTACGCGAAGGCTTGCACACGGATTTAAGCGCCTTTTGATTCATTTTTGTTTCGGCGGTCTCTCGCTGACCTTTATATAGGGCACCAGTGGAAAGAATGAACATCTCAAGACCAGCTGCAGGGAATTTACTTCCCCAGGGCGGTCTCCCGAGAAAAACCCAGAGGGTAGGCTCTTCTAGGGGGATTCAAAGTTGTTGTTCCATGGAGTGCTCGATAAAGGGCTCCTTAGCGGTATGGGTGGTGAAGACATACTGCGAGGTGTCACCACCTGTAGAGAATTTGTCAAGAGCTGAGGCGATATGACTTGGTACCTCGAGCAGATATTAGTGACACGGGTCTTGAAAACGTCTTTGAAATGTTAACTACGCAATGGAAGTTAGGACAATTGATAGTTTGGCTAGCAATTTATCCGTAAGAGGTTTGAAATACCGGAGCTTGGCTCGATACGTATTATTTGCGTGCCTGAGCGTATGGGATCGTTTCATATTGAATCTCCACCTTCCATTTCGGACAGGCCCAAGACCAGATAAAGTGCGGACGCTTACAGTTAACGCAGAACTTAAGAGACTCACAAGGTGTATCGTGAGCCTCCTGTTCGCAATCCGTAAAGGTTGGCTTACCACGGCATCGCAGCTTCGTATGCCCGAATTCCTGGCACTGGAAACAGCGCCAAGGGATAGGGACAAACAGCCGGACTCTGAGCACGTGGAAACCCGCTCGGACCTGCTTTGGAAGGGTAGGAGTCACAAAAGTGAGAATAAACGTATCCGTCTTTTTTTCTTGGTCATTCTTTTTTTATAGTTATTCTATAAACTTCGGTGACATGGTGAGGGGTAAGCTCCTCACAGATATCCTCAATGCTCACGCAGTCGAGGTCATAGCAAGTGGCCACTACCTTGCAAACATTGAGGAACCTGTGTGGCTCCACCTTTAACTGTAAATTGGTCGAGTTACTCATCGGTATTTCAGTTATTGCCATTACCGTATGTTCGATGTCTGAATCATAACTGTGCATAGCGCAGTGTTCATATCGATACATCAGATTTATCATTCTTTCTAGAAGAAATGGGCTGAAGCGTCTGAGGTTCTCACCGTAATTTACTCGAGACATTATCCAGAAGCGGGGCTGAGACCTCACAACACCACAGTAAGATATCAGCTTTGACAATAGAATCGACCATGACATTCAGAGACATCCTGCACAATACTCGGGTCGTAGACCCAGGGTGAACAAAGTTGGTTCTACCATATGAGGCCCTGTTAACCTTCCAGAGGGCGCGCTGGAGCTTTATTTTGTACCCCAATCAGTCTCCATTTAACTCTTGATAGTTGTATGAATAAACTAATTTGTTTCGTATGTTTTTTTTAATTAGAGACTATTTAAATACATCCCACTATGTATAAGCCAACCAATTTATTGATAGTTAGCCAAAACTCTTTGAACGAACATTTACCAGGCATCTTTTAACAGATTAGCCTAAACTTCACACATAAAATCTTTGAATGCCCCCCCACTCCAAAAAAAATATTGATTTTTTTCACAACACACGATTCAAAAATAATTTAGGCCTAATATTTTATGTGCCCATAAGACAACAACAATCATTTTAAAAATTAGTTAATTTCAACTGTTTTGAATGAATGGTCTATAAAATTATAATGAATTACGTCAAGGATCAAATATTAACACTAATAGTATTATTTCATATTTTAGGGAAAAAAATGCCATATTTCACTGCGAAAACTATTGCTATTTGCTGCCAACGTTAGTTTGAAATTATAAGATACATTTTACACCGCCTTCAAATTGCAGTCGGATCAATGAAAGCGTAAAAAATTGATAATTGCCACCAACATCTTGATCCAGATCCACAACACAGATGAACGCCCGGTTTCTGTAGAAAATATCCTGGTATTTTCCCGTGTCATCTACAAAACCTGAAATCCAATTCATTCACTCGAAAACCATTATTTGTAGACATACACACCCCACGAGACAAGTAGCAAGCCACATTAAAATTTAATACAAGATGGTGAACGTTAACCTTGTCGTTGGAAACACAAACAAAACAATCAGGCAACTTCCGACTGGCGCGTTCCATCACGTGTAGTGGATAGCGCTATCTTTGAAGCATTCGCGTTGTTACGATGTGCGGGAAATTCAAACTAAAATTATTTTCGTTACTCTATGACCAAAATATTAAAAATTCACGAATTTTTCCCCCTCCAATTTGTGACTTTTTCGTGACCCAGTAGACACCCTGGTATGGATCCAAAATATTCAATTTTCCATCGAGTCCAAATATCTTATGACAAAAAGAATTACAGAATCTTGTAACATACGCTTTGCATAGGCCTACCGTTCTCATTTTTTTAAATGTATGTATTAATACATTCCCCCTGTCTAATAAACCCTACTTACTTATTATGTACCAGAAAAACTTATAACATAATTTTTGAAGGCTTAACTTATTATTTGATTCTCTGTCATGTTGTGTGTATTAATAATTAATTAATACAATGAATTTTTTATTATTATATGGTAAAGATGTTAATAGTTTTATAATAAAATTTGAGCGCAGTGAATGAAGTATTTATCGAGTTGCCGACTACATAACAGACTGAGTAGCCATGATAACATGTTCAACAAATCATCACAACAACAAATATTGTATTGCTGTTCACAAAAGAAAATGTGTATGTTGACACTCACAAGGAGCACAGATCCACCATAAGATTAGGCTCTAATAAAGAAATACATGGACGCGTCTTTGTCATTAGAAACCCTTTTTCCAGGAAGGAACCGTTTGAGTGCCAAGAGAAATGATTTAAAAAAATGTGATATGAGTTCCAAGCTATTTTGCTGATAAATACTGGATTTGCTTTTGTTAACTTTTAAATATAATAAAAAATCACTAGCCAAAATATTTTTAAAAATACTGTTTTATCTAACATTAATTTTTAATTTTTGAAAATTAAAATACCTTGAAATAGAATAAATCACCGAAAAGAACATAAAAAGCTGAGTAAATAACAACGTTAACAAAAAGATGACTAACTTTAGATTTTACACTAAAATTGGGTTATGCATAGCAACTGTTTAAGTGACCATCAAATTTCGCAGGATTATAGTAAAATAAAGTCTAAAATAAATAATTGTCTTGTAATCATAGGGGGACTGGGGGAGGGGGTCATCAAACCTGGTACTTCTTCAAGATTTATTTCCTCCCAATAGTAATCCCTCGTATTCACACTCGTGTTATCAATGTCAGCTGCCACTTCTTGTTCAGATCTTTCACTTCCACTAGAATATAATTCCTGTTCAGTTTCACTATTTACTAATTCAGAATCACTAACAAATTGATCACTCTCACTTGAGCTATCAATAAATATTGCAAGTATTTCTGTTTCTTGAATCACATTTTCCTCTCAGTAGCCATGTTTACAAACAAGGCCAAAGATAAAACTCAAAGTAAAAAGTTATTTTAGCAAATATTTCGCGCATTGTTCTGAGCGAAGTTGGCACTCAAAGGGTTAATGTGCTTCTTGGCCATGTTGAATTTTTTGCCTAGTATATGAATTCAATAATTTTTACTTACCTTGGGCCTATTTTAAATTAAATTCTCAGACTGGATTTTCCAAATTTTGTTAGACTTGTAGTCATAATGAATAGGTAAAATAGTGTATAGTCCAAATGGGCAGTAAGATACGGTAAATGATGATGATGATGATGATAGTAAAAATGTATGAACAAGTATTGTTGTGTATCGAACGAACTTGATGGTGATAGCACTAGCTAGCTGTATCCAGATACGAGGATCCTTTGAAGGATCAGCCAATTTGAACAACAAGCCTTGCTAAATCCTTAGGACCACAGTGCTACTACTTAAAAATAATGTTAGGAACTATGTCAAATGTTATCCATTAGACCTAATAAAAATAAATGGGGACTAATTATATCCGTCTCATTCTAGCTAGTTTCTTTCTTAAAATAGCCAAAATATTGCTATTAGCCATACATTTCTGTGGACAAAAAAACTTGTAGAATCAATATGAGCCAAACAAACAAATAAAATACACATTTAAATTGGGTGGTTTTTTAAGAAAAAGTTCCAATCACGTAAGCGATGGGGTATCTTTCGGCCGTTCTAGAACATGTAGGACGCCTTAAACTAAGCCTCAGACGAATCTACAATCTTAACCAAGGTGTAAAAACCCTCTACAACAATAATTAACTTTATACTTCATAGTAAATTTAACTGCTGTAAATGTTTAGTTAGTGTCCTCTAATCTTGGTGAAATATGTCTTAAATATCGTCAAGCGATTTAACTCAATGTAAGTGTAACGATGTTTCAAACGCCAACAACATCTAATACCAACCACCCTGTAATATGGAGCTTCATCACTCACCAAGTTTGGCGTACCTCCCCTCCGTCAGATGGGACGCTAACACACACCGTCAAGACGTCCACTCCCGCAGCTTGAACAAGTTAGACTGAAGCGAGGCCCTAGTCAACAACTCGCTCGTCATCGATGCTCGGCCGATATGAAACTAAAACTCAACTTGAACAAGGGTATTTCCTGTTCCGGCCCGAGGATGTTCTATTATCTCCGAGAAATCACTCGACTGTCCGCTAAGCTTCCAGAGCGCTAGTCGTCTGCCTTCCTTTTGTTCTATGTATCTACCCTCCTTCCCCCTCTTCTGAGAATACGTTGGGACTGTTTTTTTTACTATAAAATGGCTAATGTGGGTTGAAGCGACACTCATTGTACCACTGGCTTAGACAAGGTGAGGGCGCCGGTGTAATACTAATTCTTGGGAAATATTCTTCAAAATTCATTTTCGGTTTAAATTATGGGGAGGGAACACGTATTCAAAATTACCTTTTGGGCCTTTTGTTGCTATTAAAACTCTCTGGATGGGTTCTCTAAATTGGTTTTAAGGCGGTCAAACCGCTAATCTATTGTGTTAGTCTGCAGGGAGAAATCCTGGTTAAATTAAGTACTGCTTGGGTACTAGCGGCGCGCCCTTATCTTAAACGTTAGGTTGCCTGGACATTTTCTAGGGGTATTAGAAATTATATACTTTCGTACTAGATACGAAGATTGTTTCGTATCCCATTATTTCTGGTAGGTTTTTTTTATGATAAGATGTATGAGTGTTATGGCAGGTTGCGTAATTCATTCTAGCCATCGGAATTAATTTGTAATATTAGATTATGCATAGCTACTTATCTAGTGTTAATATTTGTAGGCTCTCTATTTTGGTCACATAGTGTCAGACGTCTGTAGCGTCTTTGTATATTGTTATCTAAACATTAGCCATCGTGGCTATTTGAATAATTCGCACCTTTGTGGCGGGCTATTTAAATAATTCGCGCCTTTTTGGCGGGCTGTTTGAATTTAAATCTCACGGCTTTCAGCCCAACTATTTCCCCTGAGAGGGATGCAAATATTATAAATGTTTGTAACGACTGAGCTTATGTTTTGCCGCATGGATCATAGGCTCTTGATGCCTGTTTTCAGTAATTCTTTGTACCAGCTCTACCTTTGTTATTTTACCAAATTGTAATAAAATATTATCTTCTCTTGTGAACCCATGGTTGTTCTTTCACATGCACCCTTCCTAGTGGTGGGCGTCACAAGAGAAAAGAATATTTTATTACAATTGACCACAAGTATCCATAACTGCTAAATTCTCTTCAACGTAATATTGATGACATCATGGAAATAACAAGACAACTAGTTTATAATATTTTATTATTATGACAATCATCCAACCCCACTTAACCTAACCTTTCATTATGACACTTTCCCAAACCCACTTAACCTAATTTTTCATGACACTTTCCCATACGGTATTTAATATTGGTACCATTTTATTGTGTGTCGACTGTTTTAGGCCTACCATTGTTTTACGAAAATTAAGGCATGCCAATATAAACAATATTAGTAGAAATTACTAACTTCTTAATGTTATCCCCCGTCTGCTTATGCATAACATTTAAAATCGCGGGGGGGGAAATTCGAGCATAGTACGCTTTATCTATCCCATTTTAGGTTATTTTTCATTGTTATGGTACAATGTTTGGATATTTTATTTACTTTATTAAGCACTGTAAGATATTTGGTGTGTTGTGGCAACACTGGGCACCAATGGTTTATGTATAATGATCTGTGTGAATTATAGGCGGAGGCTTATACGGAAGTTTACTAAGTTTACTGATAGCACCACTTATGTATCTTTAATTATTTAGTTACTAACACAATACAACATGGTGTCGGAAGTCAATATGAATGTGTTCGCCCTTCCAATATCAATAATCTTTGAGGCAAATGACTTAGCAGACCAGTGGAAATGATATAAGCGAAAATTAATGTTTTATCTAAAAGCGGCCAGGTTAACAAAAGTAGAGGATGAAGTAAATATTGGTATCCTGATGTCGACCGTGGGAGATGGAGGTTTGAATGTTTACAGTAACTTTGATTTAGGAAGTGTACCTAAGTTTGAAGATGTTTTGAAGTCATTTGATGGCTACTGTAGTCCAAAGAAAAATATGGTATATGAAAGATATGTATTTCATAATATTATATCAAAGAAGGAAGGCCAATTTGTATATTCATTTGTTACGGAATTGAAAACACACGCTATCAAGTGTGAATTTGGCGATCAACCAGAGACTATGATTAGAGATCTTATTGTGACGGGAATCAAAGATCCTACGTTGACTGAGTATATGGGCAGAGATGCAGACTTGTTCTTGAAAGGGCAAAGTATTTTTGCCATGCTGCAGAGATATCTAGAAGACAAAAAAATGACATTCATAGTTTTTCTACTGGGTCTCAAAACATGACAATTGATACGTTAAAAGGACATTTAAATCGACATGTAGAGAAGATTTCCCAAGAACATATAAGAAAGGCTTTTTCATCAAGCTACAATAGGAAAACTCCAGTTAACAGCAGTAGGTGTGGGACTCAGCATCAGTATAAAAACCGTCCAGCTTATGGTAAAGAATGTTTTCTTGCAAAGGTAAAAATCACTTTGCAAGTATGTGCCCAGTTAAAGTCATGAGTAGTGGCGAGAAGATGGTGATGAGCAGCCAGCTTGGTACGTTAACCTCAAATGTAATACAGTTTTGTTTAAAGTTAAAGTGGATAGGGGGCAGAAGCAAATGTAATTAGCTCAAGTCTAGTAAAGAAAATTGTCCCTACTCCTAAATTAGTGCAACTGGAGATCAAGGGTAGCAACCATTGTGTTGCAATTAACATTCAAATAGGCCTACTGTCTGATAGTGTTCCATGTTTAATAGGATTGAGAGCATGCTTGGCCCTGAATTTAATAAAAAAAATGTTTGTTTTGAAAACTGATAATTTAATTGATAAATTTGGTAATTTATTTAGTGGTCTTGGGAAAATTCCAGGTAAAACTAAAATTTACACTGATCTGTCCAGTAGTGAAAAGATCGTGCAAGTTCCCACTAAAAGTTGAGTTGAAATTAAAAAAGATGTTATTTGATTTAGAGAAAGAGGGAATTATTTCTAGAGTGTCAAATTTAATTGCTGTAGGTAAACCAAATGGGGATCTTGGGTTATGTTTGGATCCAAAATATTTGAATGATCAATTAAGCGTTCCCAATATATTATTCCTACTATTGAGGAAATTACAAGTCAACTAGGGAATAATACTGTGTTTACTCTATTGGATATGAAGCAAGGGTTTTGGCATATGGAATTGGATGAGGAATCCTCATATTTAACCACATTTCAATCTGCATATGGTCGCTGGAGATGGAATAGTTTGTGTTTTGGAATATCTTGTGCTCCTAAAATTTGTATGAAACGGTGCATTTATATTTTTGGTGATGAAGGAGTTTTTCCCTATTTTGATGACTTGATCGTAGCAGCTAAGGATGGAAATGAACATGATGCCGTCTTGCCCAAAGTGTTTGGAAGAGGTAGGATACACAGTGTTCAATTTAATCAGGAGAAGTTGCAGTTTAGAATGCCTAGGGTGAAATTTATGGGCTTTACAATTGATTCGGAAGGGGTTCAAGAGCCATAAGAGACTTACCAAGACCATCAACTAAGAATAACAAGTCTTTAACACCGGGATGGCAAAGTTTCTATCAAAGTTCATTGCTAACTTTTCTGCTTGTACTCAACGTTTGAGGGATTTGACTAGAAATGATGTGGACTTTAACTGGGGCCAGAACATAAGGAGTTTGGTAGTTTGAGCCTACCTGACCCATGAGGTCGCTGATTTGTCACATTCTCTTTCCACTGTTCATAGTAACTATATTAGCAGTGATATAAGTATCTCTGACGAAAGAAAGCAACAATATATTGAGGAAACAGCTAGGAATAAGGCTTTTTTGGGATTAAAGAAATATGTAAATTCCGGCAGGCCAAATAGAAATGATGTGCCTATTAACCTCATCCGGTAATGGAATATTAAGGTTTATTTAGGAGAAGATGAATGAAGCCTTGTTATTTTTTGAGAATAGATTAGTGGTTCCCAGGACCATGGTGCAGGATATGCTTGGTTTATTGCACAAATGTCACTTTGGAATTGTGTACAAAAAATGGAAAAGGATGTAAGTGCCACAAACTAAAATTTTCAGTATTCAAATAAATGTGTCTTAAGTATTGGATGAATATATAAATTTATGAAAAAAATATGTGTATATCAAAATACCTCTACAAAACATGTAAACAGTTTTTTTTTATGAATATGTATAAAGGGAACAAAATGTATATGGAAAAAGAAGTAAGTGCCATCCTTTCGCTTTCTGGAAAACGCTGTAAGTGCCTTACTAAGTTTTTGAAAAGGATGTAAGTCAAGGGTTTATATTAACAAAAGATGGTAAGTCCATTGTAGTTTTGAAAACGTTTAATAACTTTACATATATTTTTACTCTTTCAATGCTAGCTAATATAAAAAAAGGTATAAAATAAAATTTTGGATGGTTTTTTGAAGCAAAGTTGTTGGTCTTCAGTTTATTCCGCTTCTTCTTTCATCGATAAGTATAAGCCACCTGAAAACAAAAAATTGAATCAGAAGTCTAAATTTATTTTGGTTTTCTCAGCTATATACATAATATTTTGACTTTTTATTCACTTTCGAAATTTGTTCTGATACAGTTAATCGTTTTTGAGTAAAACAATTTTATTTTAAAAACACGATGTATACCAGAAATCAAATGAAAAAGTTATCTGCATTTAGTAATCGAAATAAACTTACAGTACTGGTCTTCTTTCCTCCAAGCAGTCCTATTCCTCATCTCCATGTTGCAGGCCTCTTCATCTTTGTTCTCTAATAAGTCCTTGTCTTCTTCTTTCTCTATATAATCTATCATTCTTCTTTTCTCGTGAGATTTTGGATTTAAAGTGTATTTTTGGCAAGTCATGAATATCCGGTACATTGTCAAGATTAGCAGTTTTCTTTAAAACATCAACTTTTTTCCAAGTTACCATAACATTACCTTCAAGACCCAAAACTGATGCCACTTTCACTGTGCTAGGATTCTTGTGGGAAATGAGTAAGTCAGAAATATTACTTATAGCCAGATCTTTTGTATTTAGGTAGTCTTTAGCAAGGCCTTTAAAATCTACCAAGTCATCAGTATTCATAGATACTACAGTAAAAGGAGTTGTCAACTTTGCACTTGCAACTAACACTTCAAGATATTTAGGAGTTATCGCTTTCGCAGCTTTGCGTTTATTCTCAATCACTCCAAAATCACGGTCACAGTTCATGTAGCTGTGTCCACTTACAAGATATTTCACATCAATTGAACGATAAAATCCTTTGTGGACTAAATAAATAATAGACATTAACAGCATCTGGTTTTTGTTTTGTGCTCCGCAATTATCGCACCATAACACAAGCCTTTACGAGGAAAATGGCCTCCATCAGAAGCAACTTTAAACAAACAAGAAGCTATTTCGTTAGCGCCACGGCCTCCAATCCCTTCATGCCACATACACATATATGCAGAGCCATTGTCTCCAACATGTATTCCTAGATTGTAGCAAGATAGCTGTCGACAATAAAACATAGTGCTATGTGTTGGAACAAACATAACCTGTTGTAGGTCCATGCATAAGGTTGTATATGTAGCCGTTGGAAGCTGTGAAGATGTAATATCTTGTTTCATACACTTAAGAGCCTTTTCCCATTTTCGGTGATGCAACTCTTGCTGGGCTTTTACTTCCTGTTTTGCCTTTTCGCTGGTCGTAGATTGCAACTTTGCCTTCAAAAAGTCACACTTTTTACAGGTATCGACTGCAAGAGCTTTAAATTTTAGGTTTGGAAAATATTGTTTTAAAACTTCTGCGTAAAAACTGTATGTAACTACACTTGCAGGATTTTGTTTTTTAAAAGCCACATACTTTTGGTGTTTATTTAGATCAGGTGACAAAAACTCATTACTTGATTTTTTTCGGCTGTAGTGACTTTCGTATTGGGGGAATGAGTTTATATGATATCTTACAAGATTTCGATCATCTTCTGTAAATTTAAACTTGTGTGCATTTGATGCAGGTGTTTTCCCTCTTCTGTCCTCAAAAACCAAGCAGCCTGATTTCTTTTTTGTTTGTAAAACAATCAATTTCCTTTCAGATATAGACAAAATTTCTTTGAAGCTTTTTTTGCACACTTGTACATTTTTTCCTGTACCATCGGGGATGTTATAAGCAAAAGTACAAGTCCGCCTACTTTCTGCTGGACTTTCGTACGTCCCATGACGTCTGCGACCAATAGGTAACATTTGAATATGATCCAATAAATATGTTCCTTGGCTTTCATCGTCAACTTTATAAAACTCCAAAAGCAATAGCTGTTTTTGTTCACTGGTTATGTTTTTACACTCGTACTTACAGGAGCAGCTTGCCTGTTCTGCAGGTCTCTCTTTCCCACGACTGTTAATGTACGGCTGGCCCTTTTCTCTTGCTTCACGTCTCTTACGAACAATCACCTCCTTAACAGGCTTTTCCCTTTTCTGGTAGGTATACTAAACACACAACCGAAATCACTGCTGTGTCACCGTACTGTCACCAACCCCGCGACTATTGCAACTGCGTAGCTTAGGCACATACATTCCTTCCCATCTCAGCCCCGCTGGCGCTTGCACAGTGCTGCTATCTTTGAACTGCTCTTGAAACTAGTAGGAATTTTTCTGGCACTTACAACCTTTCTTGTCTCATTACGCTTAGCTTATACAACCCTTTTCACTAAAAAGGTCATTTTTTAATTTTTTGGCACTTAGATCCTTTTCCATTTTTTGTACTCAATTGTAAAAACATAACAACGGGCTAGCCAATGAGTGCTGATATTGAAAACTTCATTGGCACATGTAACATTTGCTTGTCAGTATCTAAAGTCTGTTCAGCGTAGGAATTGTTTTCTGAAAGGCCTTTTTCCCTACCAGAAATCTATTATATAGTAGGATATTGGTAGGAAAAGAGACCTTTCAGAGAGTAATTCCTACCCTGAATGGAGTATAGTAATAATAATAATGTAAAGGAACCAATGAATCCATATCTGGCACCAAGCCGTCCTTAGGAACGTGTTGGTTGTGATTTATTTCAGTTTGAGGGTTGTATTTACTTAGCAAGACTCAAGTCTGTATTTGCTAGGCTAGATGTTCCTGGTATCTTGATCAGTGATAATAATACAGTGAATAGCTATAGTTATTTAGAGCAGTTTTTTCAAGTCCTAGATTTAGCCAATCTAATAAATCGGCTGAAAAAGGTGTTAGTATAGCCAAAAATATTTTAAGGAAGTGAAAACTTAGTAATTAGGATGTGTACTATGTCCTGTTAGAATACAGAAACTCTCCTGTAAAGAATTTAGGGTATTGTCCAGCACAATTAATGATGTCTAGAATGCTTAGGTCTAAGTTACCGTGTGCGCACACACTCTCAGTTATATTCAGTTATATAATTAGGTTTTGGGTTGCCAACACTAGTAACAGAACAGTTTTGTTATAAATGAATTCTCACATTCTAAAGGCCGTCTCTACGATGCCTGTAAAGGAGCAAGGGAACTCAGATAAGAAATAGAATTCAATTTAATGTCATTTATTTCAACATTTTGTCAACTTTCAAGAAGTTTAATAATTTTTGCTAATTACTCTTTTAATTTTATTACAACCAATCTTTACTCTTCTAGTCATTAATATCAATCATCTATATAGTTTAATTATGTTAAATTAATTGTGATTCTGTTATATTTATACTTGTTAATATATTGTGACCTTGGCTCACATTTTTAATGTGTTATTTTAATTGTGTTTTAATATCTTAAATCATATATGTATCAATCAATAACTATTCATTTTAATTAATCTATATAGACATTTGGAAAATATATATATATATTTTTTTGTAATTTCACTAAATTTCTTTATCAATATCTTTATTACACTAAATATTTCATATTGAATTCTATAATGAAAGTTTAATACTGCTTCCTTATTACAATTTCATCATGTATTTCAAGCCGAAGGTCCCGGGTTCGATTCCCGTGTCCAGGTGTCATTTTTCAATTTTCAGAATATGTATTTCAAAGATAATTAAAAGTACTTATTTTTCAGTTTTGGAACGTTATTTATTGTGTTTAATATAGTGCACATATAAATACCTTTTAATACAGGCATCGTATTTACTTGGAAAAGAGAAAATTCTCATCATTTTTTTTACATACAATAAATGATTTTATGATTATTTTATCGTTTTTTGAAATATTTAACTGAATAAAATATCCTCATCAACTGTGTGTCTGCATGATTGTAAAAAACTTTCTTACTGCCATGTTCAACCACATGGTTTGGATTCGTCAGTCGCCATTTTGAAGCTTTGTTCGTTAGAAGTTTTTGTGAGAGTGGTGTGAATTTTTTTAAAGTGGAATAAAACTATAAATAAACTTTGTGTCCGACCTCAAATAAATATATAAATAATATTGGCCTAAATTACTGTGGTTAACTATCACATTAATATATTACCATCTGTTTTCACTACAGTCATACAATGTGATAGATGTCAGCTGTTGGCGTAGTGATATATTAGGGATTACTTCTAGTAACATTTCGAGCTGTCATTCAGGTAAACTTAGCTCATGAATGACTTATACTTCCCATTTCTGTGGACTATGAAAAATTACAAGCGGATAGGAATACCAGTAAGGCCCCTAATGTAAAACAGGAATATTATTATAACAGGGGAGTTGTACCTTTGAAATCATTACAAGTTGGAGGTCCTGTATTTTATAAGAATAGAATTGAGGACTCTAGAGATAGTTGGAATGAAGGAGTAACTGAAAAATGTCTTCCGTTTAGGTATTACTGTGTGAGTATAGACGAAGGAGGATTAAGGAAAAATAGAAAATTTATTAGGTGTAGATTTATCAAACATAAATAACCTTTAGTGGGTCAAGGGTTAACTGATAGTTGTTTATTTTCCATATGAAAAGCCAGCAGTAGTTCCCGATGTTTCTGGACATGTTGGCAACACCTGTAATAGTTAATTGAACTCAAGATCCGCCTGTACTAGGAGTGGAAGGAGAATTTGAGCTCCAAGGCATGGATTATGACCAGTCAGGATCAGGTTTGAGAGAGGTTTTGGGACAGGATTAATTTCTTTGTATTATGTGTGGTTTGTTATTATTTTGTTGAAGTTGTATTATTATTTTTTAATTTAATTTGTAAATACTTAAAACAAAAATTGAGGGAAGGTTTTAAGATATTTGGTGTCTACTGTGTGGCAACACTGGGCACCAGTGGTTTATGTATGATGGATGATCTGTGTGTATTATGGAAGTTTACTAAGTTTACAGATAACACCGCTTGTGTATCTTTAATTATTTAGTTATAAACACAATACAACAACCACACAAGAGGACTACTAAAATCAGATGACAAAGATTTATACATTTTTATCACCTTAAAAAATACCTGCTAGCCCACATTCAAGCAAATTTGATAACACATTGCCCAAATCACTTTTGAAATGTGAATAAGTATTGACAATGATTTGCAACCTTCGCGCAACCCTGTGAAGTAAAATGGATGACACCATTGTATATGTACCACCCATGTTAAATTATTACGGTACAATGAATCGTTAAATTTATTTATAACCATAAAGGTTAGATCAAGCTGGCTTGGGTGAATGTAATAATTGCAGTAATATAATATAGATGTCTTGTCATCATCAATATAATTTTTAAGAGGTTTATACTTCTTTTAGAATTTGGACCTAGTTGGTACGAATATTTGTAATGATCTAAATCAAGTCAAATTGCTTGAAGAAGTTAATTTACTACAAAGTAAAGTTAATCGTGGTTGTTGTAGGCAGTTTTTATACCCACATAAGTACAGTCAAGGCTCAAATTTTGTTTGGGATTTGCTGTAATGTATCCATATTGTTGTTGAAGGGTCGAAAGATAACCCGTTGCTTAGGTGAGTGGAACTTTTACTTATTTAATTAAAAAGTGTTTTTTTTGCTTTTTTTTCATATCAATTCCAAATGTTTTTATGTTTAGATAAATGTATGGTTAATTTCAATGTGTTAGCAATTTCAGGGATTAAAAGGCCAAGAATGGGGCAGAAATAGCATACTTTACCCCAAGTTCTGAGCTCAAGTAGACACAACGAAAATAATAAAACAGTTGCCAGTAAAACACCGCACCAAGGACAGGAGTCCACAACATATTGCTTCCTTCCTTGAAGGGGCAAGGGTGTGTGTGGGGTGCATCAGTATCCTTGGTGACAATTCGGGCCGATCTACACTTGGCCACGTAATTACCGATGCAGCCAGCAAGGGTACCTTTCAAGGCGACATCACATATGTAGAGAATTCGAACACATACCGTTATTGATAAACGAAAGGGAACGTGTCCTTGAAACAGCATGTTACATAAATGAAAGGTTTGAGTAACATGACAAAGTTTGGCACAAAGTGCGAAAGAAATTTAAAAGAAATATGATGTAGGGTAAGACATTTTTATAAGTCCTGTAAACTAGTTACACCTACCTTTCTTAGGAAGTCCTCTTCCAAAACCGTTCCTAGGCCGACGGTTGTTTTTCAAGAGCCTCGTACCGGTGACCACGGTTGAACCATTAGCAACAACTTCTTTACTTAGTTGCTTAATAAGTCTCTTAGCCTTTCGCTTGATTCTGAGATCTACAGATGAAACGTCTTCTCCACTCGCGCTTACAACATTTACGATTCCAGAAGCATCTTCAACGCCATTTTGAGCTTGTTCGGGAATGTCGATTTCGGTCTCCTGTTCATTCAATATGTCTTGATCCATCATTTGAAAGTCTTTGTTTATCACTAAAATAGTGATCCACTACAGAAATTTGTATACAAACAAATCTGCTCAAATTTCTCTAGCCGAGAGAAAGAGCAAAAGAAACAACACGTTAGTAAGAAGATTTCAGTTGACAAACAACTTGATAAATGCTACGTCGCAATCACTTTGCTATCAAGTTTTGTTTTGATTCTTCAGTCATATGTGAAGAGAGCGCATGCGTAGCGATAGGTCACCAATTCATACACAAAATAAACTTTAAAAGTAATACCTGTTAGAGTGGTGGGGGAAATTATAAAAATACTACTCTATCAATAGACCTTTTATCACTAGAAAATTAAACAAGCTAACACTATATGATAAATCTAAAAACGAAACCTTAAGATACTTATTTCTCTTTTATAAAAACATTCAAGACAATGTGAAATTTTATCATTTCACGCTATTTTATGTTTATTTGTATTGTGAAAAATAATAATTAGGTAATTAAAGGTCTGGCATAAGTATGGTGCTTAGACGTTTATGGCGCTACAGAAAGCGCATGAGGTGCCGGTCTGGCAAGATTTGGAAACTCATAGATATACGGTTGGTAGTAAACGTACAGAATCATAGCAGATTTGAACAAAATAATTTTAATAATATGCTTTTCAAATGGTTAATACTACTTATTACAACAATCCAAGGACTTCGGATTATGTAAAGCAGGTCAATTTTTACGAATTAACTGAAATTTAACATAGCTATTCAACTGAATATGAAAATCGAAAGTTGTAAGACAAACGTGTATTGGTTTAACAACTTATGATGTTAAAAGTGCCCAATCTTTGTCCAAAACAAAATTATCAAATGTGTTAGCCGTTATATTTTATTTATAATTTTATAGCTAAAAGCGAATCCATCCAAATTTTAACTTAATCGTCAAAATGCCAGAAAAATCTAAATTATATCTGTATATCCATGTATGTATTTATATAAGTATCTAGATCTAGATAGATACATAGATACCTTGTTACCGACTTGTGGTAGTTATTCAGGTGGCCGGGTCTGGGGTGTATGGAATACCCAAGGGTGGGCCCCGGAAATTTTTTTGGAAATAAGGGTCTCAAAACTTGGTTTTTGTGCTTATTTAGGACTTAAATCTTGTTTTATTTTTCCAACTAAAATTTATTAGTTGAAACAGCTTGATACAACAAAGCTGTGCTTGGTTATATCCTACTACAATTTACAAAACAAGATTTCTCTTCTCAGATGTAGGGTGTGTGTGAAATAATTTGAAACTATGAAAACATACTATTCACAGATTATCTTAACAGGTTTATTGTATTGAATTGAATATTAAAATAAAACAAGCATGGAAATTTTAATTTAATACTTTATATTTAAATATTCAAAGAAATACTCAACAAAAGTCTCAAATTGACTTCAGAATAAGGCAAAAGTTGTTCTACGCACTGGGTTGTTTTTGATGAACTCATTTACAAGTGGTCTAATCTAAGTTGTCCAGCACAGCTTGATGTGTGTTAATACTGCTATGTTGATTAGTCTCTTTTGCCTCGTCGTAGACCCCAAGTACGTATTCAGGTGTAAAGAGCTCTGAATGAACTTTCAACTGTAGCAGTCGTCATAGAAACAGTGTGGAGGAGTTTTATGCATTTGTTTACTTCAGGCAGCTACTACAGCGCTGCTTTTCCAAGAAAAAGTCCCTTATGTCACGCATTTAAGTTATGGCTACTCTCTTTCTTTTGGCGATGTCGCCAAGCATGGATAGGTGTTAAAATGAGAGTAAGTATATCGATATCCAACTCATCATGTGTTGCACCCTCTCTGAGTCCTAATACTACCCGACCATAAAAAGTAATAATAGGGAGAGGGTAAACTTAACCTACACGGAGAATGGAAATTATAAAAAAATATAGATTCAACAAAATGAGCAGTTTATTCAATTGAAAGACAAAGCGCAGTTAATAGTACATGGTCTCATTATATCATAATGAGTTCTGTTGGAAATTATACTCGAAGTAAACAACTTTACATAATTAAAGTTGCGCAAGTGTTTTAACAAAAGGAAACATGAAATCCATCCTTATATCGATAGACCAGTCTATATGAGACAATACCACAACGTATATATTTAAATGCGATACAAAATTATAAGGGCCTAATGGGCACCTTGATATGGTTCCAAAGGTTTCGTAATTCGCAGAAAACGATATCATAAATATAAAGTAATTTAAATTTGACGACCACACAACAGTGTTTACAAAACGTGAGGGTTTGACTACCAGTCGTGAGGGTTTGACTACCAGACCTAAGCCAAACTCCCACGGGACTATCCGACCTGACTGAGAATAAGGGACACACAGTTCCAACAACAAACAAAACGTTAGTTGATCAAACAGAACTTACGTTACAAAAGATTAAAGTTATCCTAATTCAAATTCCTATAAAAAGTTACATCACGTTACGTTAATTCAAACCATAATTTCAAATATGAAAAGTTACTTTAAAAAAAACCGGGAATACTCTACAATTCCAAACAATTAAATATTAACATGTCAACTTCTAATTAGCGCGTAACTGAGGATATTTACGAGAATAAATACATAAGTACAAGTCCAGCGCCCGAGCAGCGACATTTTAAAGATAGAGTATTTAAAATAAATTGACGATTAAATTATAAATACGTTATATTTTGAAACAGAATATTATATGTAAAAAGTTTATAGTTGACCAAGAAGTTAGAGTTCATAACCCCACTCATCTAAGCGACGATTTTGATAAATTTTACAAGTATTTCCATGTAGGTCC
This sequence comes from Timema californicum, assembly GCA_902141385.1. NCBI lineage: Eukaryota > Metazoa > Arthropoda > Insecta > Phasmatodea > Timematidae > Timema > Timema californicum. The sequence goes on from CABFOW010004564.1 coordinate 24,356, forward strand.
ATGGCAATGGTCTTTCGTCGATCGTTGATCGTAGAATAGTCAATAATGGCAAGCTTGCACAGCCATTATATAGCGATTTCGTTGTTCAGGTAGGTAGGTGGGAGTACACAAAACAAATGCATGATGACGTCAACGATGCCTTGAAACAGTCACGTAGACCATTGTTGATTCCACTTGCTCCATCGGAATATCCGTGAATATCTCCAATCACCCGATGTTTTGAAGGAGGTTCCTCTAGCATCCGTCAGAGGTCGGAAACATAATTGTCGTCTAGTTGAAGTTGATAGTTCTTGGCTCATTTCACGCTAGTCCAGTCGGAGTGCCGAGACGCTTGTTGACCCACTGGATCTCCCTCGACCCACTCGCCAGTATAGGATTCAGGTGCCGGCCAGCCTTGTAGGATTCTATTGTGAGCAGATTAGTATTGTAAGTACATGAACAAATTAATACTTAGAATAGGATCGAGTAATGAAATA
>CABFOW010004564.1:31547-54229 GCA_902141385.1 Timema californicum
CCCCCCCATTTATTTTATCTTCAGATCTGCATGGATCTAAGAGCATTCCCAAACTACAGTGGGGGGGCACAAGCCCTGTTAAGCCCCCCGTGGGTACGCTTCTGTTAATACATAGGGTATCATTAATGTTTCGAATCCAATAATGTTGTGCGTTCAACTATACTTTGTATGATTAGCATAGGATTTATTTAAAATATATTTGATTAGACCCTTTATTTAGGAAATAGTGAGATTTGACAATGGTCAAGAGTTATCATGTATCATAGTTGAGTACTTTGCTTTTTCTAGACATGTTAACACAAATATGTTCCTTAGTGATACACATTGTAAAATATCTACCCATATTATGGATGCCTTAAAAACAATATATCTTGTAAAATGTCGGAAATGGGTGTTGCTTAGCTAAACATTTCTAAACAAAGTGTTCAAATAACTCTTGTTTACTATTTAAGCTGTGAGAAATGTTGAAAATGAGAGGATGACATAAGTTTTTTTTTAAAAGTTTAATGACATGTTGTACAGCCAAATAAAACAATTTCCTTACATAAATATGAATGCCAGTTTAAACATTCTTTAAATGAAATATCGACGCTAGACTTAATATTATGAAATTGTTCTTAGCTGAACAATCTGTGTACAGGACACACAAATGAGATCAGTTTGAAAAGTAACAACATCACCAATATGGATATCATTAATAATTTGTACATTAAAATTAATAAATAACAACATATTTACATGTAACACAACCTACAAATGTAGTGATCAAACTTGTTCTGCTGGGTATCTCTCTCACCTACACAACTGCTCACAAGGTGTGCAACAATAGTCTTTATTTGGGCCAGGGGAAAAAAAAAAGAAGACAAGATCAAAAATATTATTTTCAAATTATTAACCCTTGAAGTAGGTTATGATTAGGTCTGGGCAGATGCAGACTATAAAGCCAATCATCGGCCGATAATGGCACAGTCAGTAAGCCGATGGTCGCCATTTTGCTCACCGATTATTAAAGCCTACCTTTTGTTAGCGGGCCAGCACATGTCCGTTGGGGTGTTGTGTTGAGAATAGAAGCTGTATTGCCACAGTTGTGAGTCATGGTACTATGAATATACAAGGGAGGTGGGGGTACATTCCCAAGGTCATCTGAGGGAGGGGATGATGTCAGAGTCGAGCCTATGGACTAACAAACACACCGGGTTGTCTTTAAAAGAAGCAAATTTACCCCAACTGTACTTCCAACTGAAAGAATATTAAATTATTCAATGATTGGTTTGACATATTATATTCATCTGTTTATGTTTACCAGAAAAAATCATATAGATTGGACAAAAATAAATAAGATACTGTATTTTGGGAAATGAGTGAATACCCTATGAATGTATTGTACAAAACTAAAGTTATACTTCCAACAAACCCATTGATGGCTCGAAAGGAGGGGGCGAGACACAGAGAGAGAGAGAGAGAGAGAGAGAGAGAGAGAGAGAGGCGTCTTCCTCTCCTTCGACCATAAATAATTTAAAAGTGTATAAAGTATAATTAGAATATAGAGCACATTATATAGACTTTTTATTCTGGTTACATTTTTAAGGCCAGGCTGCTGACTTGATATTCAAAAGGTATACCTTTATGCACATTTAAAGTGCCCCTAAATGACCAATTTAAAAAAATTATCTTTGATACGTTGTATACAAGGTGATAAAAAAATGAAATTATAATTAATACTGCCCTACTGTAGGGAAGTCACCAGGGGTGTGTGTACTGCATCGGATGACACCAAAGCAACCGTATATACAAATTTTGTGTAATGTATTGGCAGAAATTTATTATAAAAAAATATATATAATTCTATGGGTGGTAAGCTAAAACCATAGAAAGGTATTTCGTAAGCCCAGCTTACTGTATCAATATACCTACAAGGACAACTTCATGTTTAACTACCTTTTGAACTCTCTACTACCATCGCGCTTCGCTAAGAATTGCCTCAATTACTCAATTACAAAGATGCTTTTATTTTCATTGCTTATTTTGTAAAATTTTCTGGTGTTTTAGCTATAATATTTTGTGTGAATTGTGATATGTATTTGTCTACAACTTCTCCATTATTTGGCCTGCTATTGATTATGCAAACCTAATCTATTAATGCATCTCATAAAGTATAACTTAAAATGAACACAATTTAATGTAGTTCTTAAATGTTTTTACTTCAAATTCTATTGTTTTCCAGCCGAATTTTCATTTTACCTAATGAAACTTTGTAAATGTAAATATATTTAGGATATATTTAAAATACTGTAATTTTCAATTTACCCACTGAGAATATGTAAATGCAAATGAACCCCTTATTTCCCAAGTGGTGTAAGTTCATTTTTGAAGTTTTTGGGAAATTAAGGTTGTGTGTATGGACTCACTGAAAATTCTAGAAGAATAAAAATAACTTATTAAATGATTATTATAATAAAAAATATAACAAATTTTTATATTGAGAATAAATTTAACAATTTTTTCCCTTCCTTAACTACTAATAATTGATTATAATGAACTATTCTCATTTTACACCAAATTATTATGCTTAGACTAATTAAATTAAGTTATGGATAATATCCTGTACAACTTTCATGAATATTACTTAAATAATAATTGTCAGTACCTCCAGAAAAATTAATTACACTTTCTATTAAAAGATTATTTTTTCAAATAATCAATCGATTTTATTTATTGTTGTTTTATCACTATACAATGAATAAAAATAGAGTTAGTAGCCTAAATCATTTTAAAACTTACTGGCTAAAATCAAAATCATTTATATTGAGTAAAATAATCATGACGTGATTACTCAAAAATCAGAAGTCTGAAAAAATCAATTAAAATCAAATATTGAAAATATAAATTATTATACGTGATATACTTAACTTTACCAAATTTTTCAACACTTTGCACAAAAGCCCTACAGCAGAAGTTTTATCATCTTTCCTTAAAAATATCTTAATACAAATATTTTATATTAAAGTTAAAATAAAGAAATGTATTTCAATTATAATAACTCTTGCGGTGAGGTTTTAATCTCCAATAATGTTTATCCTTCTCTTGATAAAATAGCGAGCTTTTAAAATAATCATAAAAGTTTTATAACACATCATGTTCTAAAGTGTATTGTATGAAGTCAGTATTAAAATAGGGTTAGGACTCACTAAACTTGTTTGTCTTCTTCAACCTGCTGGAGGACCTGGAAGTAAGAATTATGCACAGGAGGAATAAATCGCAACAAATCGAGCATGTCCCGTTTTTAAAGTTCTGACATCGGCCGTCCATCTGGATATAGTAAAGTCTGTTGAATGTTTGCCAGGGAGATTGGCCGTCCACTCCTTCCTAGCTTTAAGTCGAGGACCTTGAAATCTTCAAATTCACTAAGAGATTCCTTGTATAGAATTTTAAAGGGTTGTGCTCTTTTGTAGCGTAGACACTGAATTCGAAGACAGTTCACATCACATTGCTCATTACTTTTTGTCCTCTTGGTAATGGCTTTCTCCAGTTTGGCTGTAGAAAAGAAATCCAACTTGTTCAGTTGACAAACAATGAATCTTTTTTGCTTCTTCTAGCAGAATATATTATTGTGTACCAGTCATTAGGCACATATATGGTCTTTACCCTTGCAGCTAGCCCCACTGAACCAAAATCTCAGTCATTGGGCAGGAACGAGTGTCCCGAAACAAGAAACTTTTGTTTGATGACTTCAACATTATTATTATGACACTAGAAACTTCATTAGTGATATGGCCATTTTTATATTCCTGTTTTGGTCAGTGCATGTATCAGAGTAAATAATATTTTTTTCTTCTCCCAGTGTAACACAATCTGAAGTGTTTAAGTAAACAAGAAGCCATTTCTTGTGAGCCCCATGAAGCTTGAGTTTCATCCCACACATAAAAGTATCCAGTTCCTTTTGCTAAATCATGAACCCATAGATTGTAGGCATACATGTTACGTTTGTAGTAGGCATCGAAAACTGACAAAACTGGAAAAGGTAGTGCTTTTTGCAGATCCATTGAACAAACGTAAATATCATCACTATCTGTAGCACTCTCTCTATCATTGTTTATCATTTCGCTGCCTCCCTTAGATGTAGCTCATGATCAACCTCAAGTCGTTGTTTATCTTCTGCGGAAATGCTTGCGTCACTAACTTTTATCTTGTATTCATCACATTTTCTACATGTGTCTTTTCTTGGTGCATGAAAATGCAAATTGAAATGTGTATTGAAGACTTGACGATAAAAACTCTCTTTCACAGGAACCACGTGTATTTCTTCACACCTTTCTTTATACAAGTCATACATTGAGCAAATGTTCAAATTTTCGTTTTAATACTTTCTATTAGGGCTATGGGTTCGTGTGTAACGCGACTCATAACATGGGAAACTTTGTATGTGTTCCTTCACAATATTCACAGCTTCTTGAGGTGTTTTTCTTTCTTACCTCTCAGGTCCTGCCCCGGAGATCTACCTTCTCTGTATTTCGTTAAGGCACGAGTTAGCCGACCATCACTCACTAAACGTGTCAAGAAAAAACTTTTTACTTAACTGAAAGGTTTCATTAGCAGTGGTAAGAAAGAACTGATTCACTAACTTTCTAGCAGGCTTTCTATGTTCACGCGGTCGTGATCTAACTACATCAACACAGTGATCAAGCGCAAAATGGGCATTCTGTTTTCCAAAATAACCCATCTGCCATCTCCTCTCTTCCGCACTCAGCTTGGTGTGACATTTCCTTTTACATTCACAATCAATATCTTTTAAAACTTTCTCCCGAACAACGTTACCTCTTCTGTTAATGTACAACTCACCACTGTTCCTTCTTTTCTTGGATATATTTTTACTGTATGTTTCTTGTTTTTTTGTTCGCTTCTTTGCTCGAAATGTTGTGTTTAGGTCATTCATATTGTCCAAAGTTATTTAAAACCACTTAAATATTTAATTAAAATAATAAAAATGTAGAATTAATAACTAAGCACATGCTCAACTAAAGAGTACTTAACTCAGACTACTTGTTTGCCCAATGAAATGGCCGTTAAGTTTACCACACCAACTTTGTGCTGCTCCCAGCGGCGTAGTTTTAAAGTAGGACCTACACCACTTGGTCACTAGATAGAAGCATATTTCCAGAATAGATTTCTGGTGTAAACTAAAAATCGATAATTTTGGACTTTCACCGCTTGGGAAATAAGAGGCTCAAATATATTTTGCCTATATGTATGAGATTTCAATTTAGAGGTGTAATTTTAAATTTCTAAATTGTTTATTTCACTATTTCCATTACTTTCCATGATCTGCCGGAATTCCGTTTCATGTAACATTAGTACAAAAGAGATTACCAATAATTCTGTATGATTTGGTACGGGAGGCCCAACCCTAGTTATGGCACTGCCTTACTATTTAGACCCCAGCAAGATAAAGACAGAAGAAATCAACTTTAACTAGTATCCATCATATTATGTTGAAGTACATCAATAGTTTTGAGGCTCTTAACACGATAGAGTTTGCTATACCTGGGACCATACTTAGATAAACTTGGTATCACACAATTTCACACAAAGTAACTTCGACCTAAAATCTACCAGAGCTGGTTAGTCAATGCATTGTGGCAGAGTGCTATACGCCTCTTATTAGAGGGAAGGGGGTGGGGGCTAGAATTAACTTATTTTCCCTTTAAATTAGAAAATTAAATATATATATATATATATATATTGTAACTAGTGAATAATGATTAATACTGTATGGTAAATTAATTAATAATTTGTGCATTGCTCCAAATGTAAATTTTCCATTTATTAAATAAGTGAATTAAAATTATTTTATAGTACTAAGAGTATCCCATTTAATCAGATTTGTGGGGGGGGGGGCATTCCTTTTCCTGTATTCCTCGCTATCGTCGCCCGTGCATGTCTTAGGTTTCAGCTACATGATGGATTAAAATTTCTCTCAATGTTTTAAAATAATATCTCATGAGATCAAGAATCCTAGAAAATCTAATACACATTTGAAAAGAGTTATTGAAGCACGTCTTACTACCAGACTTAAAACTGTTATTTGTTCATTTACAAAGGGCAAATGTTAACAAAATAGTTCTAAAATTAGTAATAAAACTGAATTTTGAAATCTGTTATAAAATTCTTTCAGCCTTTATTCATGAACCAAAGAGTGATTTTTACTACCTATTATAAACTTAGGGAAAAAATTTCTTAAATAAGTTAAATAGTTGTCCTAAGTTACCATAAAAATAACTTCAAATCGCTTCAGGGGGCATTTAATTATCAATAAATGTCTTGTGCGGCTGGCCCCCCGTTTTATTTAAAAATGTTGTTTTTTGCCCTCCCCTTTCCCAACCAAGTATATTTATGGATGCACCATTGCGCAAACCTAGTCACATATCTAAGAACACCTCGAATATTACTTACATCAACATTTAAACTCAATCAAAAGTTTCTATTTTCATGCACATCCTACTGGCAGAAGCCAGGGTGAAGAAAAGTGGGTTTGAGGGGTGCGGCCCTGAGAGGGGAAGATTGTACAAGAGTTTTCATGGAGAATATCTCGGTAAGAAACAGAGTAAAGAGACAAGTTTGAACAGGCAACAACAGAATCTAAGTGACCATGATCAACCTATAGCTATGCTGCCATAGTCTAGTCCAGTGGTTCTTCAGCTTTTTTTAGGTCACGAAGCCCTTTGAGAAGCTGACAAAGGCCATGGACCCCCTTCCCATAAAAATGGATGTAAATACACTCAGGAAATTTTGTGTACTATCTATATCTTTAATTAAAAAGTGTCTACCATTTTAAACACAATATCAACCTTTTTTTACTGATCAACATTTACAAATGAGGACTTTAATAGTAATCCTATATCTATGAGAAAAGTGGAGTCAATTTAACCAAAACTTACTATCTTTAAAATATGGTAGGACTAATAATAAAGTGAATATTATTTAAAATAACTAGTTTTCATTTAAACTTCTAGAAACAAACCTATTATATCGAACAAAATAAAAATGGCCCACATAAACAGTTGATTTCTTTGTATTATTAATAGTCATATTATCTTTGTAATATTTAAAGTTGAAAAAACCAAATGATCAGCCTATCAGCATTGGCATGATCAGCAAAACAGATGATTGGGCCAGCCCTAATTATGAATATAAAAAATTATAGTTTTATCAATTAATTTCAAGCTTGATCAGTTCTTGATCACTTCATACATTGAGTGTATTAAGTTACCACAGTTTACTGTAATTCCTTAGTTATTGCTGGCCAAAATATTGGCAACAAATAGTTCACAAAAGTCTATTAGTTGTAGTGTCTTTCTATTGATAAGACTAAAGTTTGACTCCCAACCATGACAAAATAGCTGTTAATTTACACATTTAAATTGGGTATACAGTAGTAATAATCAGAGACCCTTCCAAGTGGACATTATATAACACTACTGACATTTTATTAGCTAGTTAGCAGGTATTTTGAGTTTGAATCGAATCTCAAATAAAAGCAAAAATTGTTCACAAAATTTGAAAAACTATTAAATAATATCGTAGTTAAATATGTTAAAATTATGTTAAATAAATAGAATCACGCAATATGATAAAAATTGTATTATATTAGGAAGAAGGTACAGGAAAGGTGGATAGAAACATATAAAAGGGGGGACAAACACAATATGGCCTTTACAATGAAAAGAAGAACACACTTTACACTGTGCTGCAATTGGAAAAAGAGGTAATGGTTGCCTCTTAAAGAAAATCGATCGTCAACCCCCAATCCCTTGACCTAGGTTTAATTCTATCGGAACTTATCAGGGAGGAGTGTGAAATGTGCAACACAACTTAAAAATATAAAAATAAATAATATAACACATATAGAGATATATTACATTATGATAAAAGTTATTTGGAATAGAGCACTATGCTAAATCATGGGGTTTAAATTAGGAGGGATAGCCAGCACAATTTCCTTGGTGATACTGGAGTAGAAATTGTTTGAATAGAACATGACCATGATGACCTTTCACAATACAATAAAAAACTGTAACATGCTTTTATGAACAGAGGCTACCCCAAAGCACTGGTGTGTGGTCAAATAGACAGAGCTCAAAATAGCGGGCCCACAACATCAACAGGAACAAACAATATCATCCCTCCGGTCACTACATACCACCCTGGACTCCACAAACTCAACAATCTCTTGAAAACAGCTTTCCCCTTACTGCAATCCTCCACCACTACACAACTTGTCTTCAAGGAACCTCCAAAAGTAATCTATAAACAACCAGCCAGTCTACACAACTTGTCTTCAAGGAACCTCCAAAAGTAACCTATAAACAACCAGCCAGTCTACACAACTCACTTGTGAAACCCAAACTGCCGGACCCCACTATTCAACCCGAACCCAAACAAATATCAGGTTAATTTCCCTGCGACCGCACCTTCTGCAAAACCCTCACAATACATAAACCAACAAATTCATTCTCCAGCAACATAACTAAAACAAATTACTAGGGGTGGATGGGATCTCGAACCCTCTGGAAAAAGGTCAGGAATTTATCTATTCCTGAAGGTCGGGCAGGAATGACCCTTTCCTGAAAAGTTTTGGGTGGGAAATAAAACAAAGGTCAAGCGGTGTGTTCTAGAAGTTAATGCTTTGCTTGGTGGCTGGGATGGGGAGCACTTGTAGAGAGACAAGCAAGTTGGGGAGGCGCGTCTATCAACAGTTATTTGTTAGGTTCAGCAAGAGAGAGAGAGCTTGCCAAGGTCAACCGTTATGAGGGATCAGCATGTTTGTTGTCGGTGAGCTAAACAGGGAGTGTCAAACCTTGGGATAGCACTTAAGAAAAGTGACTTTTAAGAGGTTTCAAACCTAGATAATATTTTGCAGTTTCATACTTATAGCAAATTGAAGAGTGGCCAAACAATGTTTTCTAGTATTTTTTTTTTGCACTATGCAAATAATTAAATATAAAACACAATTTTCAAATGAAAATAACTAATAAAAATAATTTCCATCAAAAATCTAATAAAATCAACTATTTTATTAATTGTATTCTTTGATATTAATCCAAAATTTTGTTTTTTGATTTGATAAAAAAAAGCTATTTGCCCATATTTATTTTGTTTTTATTTTAGCACCGTGTCTTATTACTCGCTCCAGTTATAATCCTATGTGCTAATTACTCTAGTGTGTTAGGAATGAGGAAGATTGAATTTAGAGATGTGCCTGCATTTGCGTGGATAGAGTGGGAAACCACCCTTAGTACACCCGGCCAAGGTCAAACTAAATATCCTGTCATTGGCGGTCTAATCTATGCCTTAGAAAGTTGGTTTTAATATTATAACTTTAACAAGTTTTATCATATTAGTTTAGAAATCCATATATTTTAAATCTAAGACTATTCTAAAGCAAAAATTTAAAATTTCCCGTCCCGAATCCCAATATTCTGACTCATTTAATTCATGTTATTACTATAATAGCGTTGTGGCACTAACCCTCATCCTGACGACCAACACGGTACATACTAACATCGGTAAGAGAGTCAGAAATCTTATTTTATTTTTAACACTTAGTTTTGTGATATTTTGTCCACCGGTAGCAACATAGTGCTAAGTTATACTTTTCCATTAAGAGCAACATTCAGTTTGAAACCTAGGTTTTTAAGGCAAAATGAGGGAAGGTAAAATACTGGATTATTTATCCCTAATATGATAAGGAAACAAAACTGAATGTTACACTACTTGTAGGACACAAATTTAATTGATTAATAACCATTAAGGGTAGTACACTAAACTAACTATTTTTAAAGTTGACTACATCAGCTAGCAGGTGGTTGTTATTGATTTGACAACCTGGCATTTATTTTTAGAAAATCTTCACATCCTTTATTACAATGCATCACCGTCCATTGTCCTAGTTTCACTGTTAATACGTTACTGGTAGCCCCTTACATTTCACTTCAATTTAACAAACACATTTTTTATTCTATACTTTGGTAGATGAAAGGTATTTTAATACTAACTCTTAACAAGGGAAGAACAATTCAACACATTATGTCTACATGGAAGTTATTTATCAAAAGTTTACCTTTTTGGATGGATTCAGAATGATGTATGAAATAGACTCATCATAATCAATGCACTTTAGCCTGACATAATAATGAAACAACTTGAAACACAACACGCACAATGATAGGCGAGGACATTAAAATAATTGTTAAAGTTGTTACAACACTGCTTTCATAAATTGAAGTGGATTTTATGATCAAGATATTAAAAATATATGGAAGGAAAACCCAGATAATATTGTAATGCTAACCTTCTTTAGTGTGTCAAGCAAAGAACATTCAATACATAGAAAACACCATTTTTTTGGTGATAAAATAAGTTTCACTTAGAGATTAGCTATTGGGAAATATAATTATTGAGCTTATGTACAAACTGGTTATGTTGGTTGGTAGAAAATCAACACCCAGACATTAGCACAGTAGTGTTTATAAGAAACAGTTGGCTCTGTTGGATGATATTAGCGCTGACAAGAATATGCCAAGTAATGTATTTTCTGTACATGATAACAAACTAATTAGACATAAACACCCACAAAATCCTTTGCAGCTTCGATGCATTGGAATCAAAACTTTGTTATAATATGAACAGATTTGAAATATCTCAATAGACATGACATATTTCAACATGCAATCATTTTTAGAACAGGTAATTAACAGAATTTTAGCACAAAAAAAGTAAACTACCTTTATAACATAAGCATAAATAAATTAAGTTCAGAAGTCGGCCTAACATAATATAGTTGAGCGAACCTAGTGGCTAGTTAAAAAGTGTCAACCCTATCAAACAACAAGGACGACTGTCTCTGTAGTATAGTAGAGTGCCAGATCTCAGACTGTGCCCAGGTCTGTGAGAATGCCCTCCACGCTGTTGCTCTTGGGTACCAGGTTCTTGACCGGGTGACGACTAGAGGTATACTTGAGTTGAAGGACCTTAGCAAGAAGATCAGAGTTATTGTTCTCAAGAAGAATGATCTTCCTCCCCAGAACTGATAGTTCCCGCTCCTTCTCTCTCACACGACTCTCTAACTGCAACAAACTAAATACAAACCAACAGTTTCCTTCTTCTTATTAGGCTTGAGGAAAATAGCAAATGACAAAGTTAACTGGTGCAATCATTACCTAACCATGAGTCCTCTCTTCTCCTCTTGTAATTGCCGGTAATCAGCCTCCACTCTTTCTCGGAAACTCTCTTCGGCGATCAACATCTTCCTCTGCACTCCCAACTGTGACTGCAGGCTGTCCACCTGACATTGCAAGGAGCTCATTTCCGCATCCAGCCGACTCCTGAAATACCACAGATGCTAGTGTGGTGAGCCGCTTGCCGATTAGGTGGCCGCACAAGCATGGTCCGACGCGTCACTCTCCCAATGACAGGGAGATCATGGTTCGAACCCTGCTCGGGTGTACACTTCCTCTGAGTTAACCTGCCGTATCCCTAGCTCATTAGCGTAATTAGTACCTGTACGTACAGCCCCCTTCCTCATGAAAATCCTGGATTCCCTCCGGTTAACTTTAGCTTTTTATAGTGATACTTTTGATCTTTCTAGAAAGAACGGGAAATAGAAATACATAAAATGTAATGAACACAGTTCACACTTTACACTGTTGCCACTGGACAAACAGGTAAATGGGTGCCTCTTGAATAAAATTGATAGTTACTATCCAATCCCCCGACTTAGGTTTCATTCTGTTGAAACTTCTTGGTAGGGAGTGTGAAACACGCAATGTAACTGTCTTAAGAGGAAAAAAAATACAAAACACCACCGCCACCTCATAATCATCGTCGTCAACTGTTTCCAACCTGTGGCCGGGTCAGTTTAGTAAAATTCCTCCATTTTCCTCTATCTTTACACCATTTCTCTCTTCTCGTTTGAATATTTTCTGTTATCTGCTCCTCCCATCTCTTTCTTGGCCTCCCTTGTGGTCTTTTTCTTACATAAAGTACTTCCTTCATTGGCAACATTTTCTTTTTCTGTCCTCATTACATGTCCATACTATTTGAGTCTTTCTTCCTCTACTATCTCATGTACTCCCTGTATTCCTACTCTTTCCTGGATAACTTCAACCTTGATCTTGTTTCTCCTCGTTACAGCTAACATGCTCCTCACAAACCTCATTCCCATGGCCTCCACTTTCCTAGTCTCTCTTACATTTGAACAACTCTCCCTGCTGTCTTCTTCTCATTAGATCCTCTCTACTTCTACCCTTTGCCTCAATCACGCTTCCGACTCTCCAACTTTATTGCTTTACTAGGGCTTAACCTCTTCCTCATCTTTATCATCACTTCACACTTTGACATGCTAAATTTCATCCCACATGCTTTCACTTCCTTATTCCATTCCTGTTGTTGTTCCTGTGCTTCCTCTTCCTTCTCCCCCCATTCCATCAAGTCATTAGCAAACATCATGGCTTCCCAAGGTTTCTTGCCACTTTGTTCGAGACCATTTCCATTACTGTTACAAATAGTGGTGGTGAGAGGGCGCTCCCCCGCTTCACTACATGTTTTATTTGGAACCTCTCCATTCTCCCACTCTCAGTCTTAACACAGCTCCTGTTATCCTCATACACGCTTTCACTCTAATTACAACTCCTTTTTCTACTTTGGCCTCCTCCATCACTTTCCAAACTTTATTTCTATCCACTCTCTCACATGCCTTCTCCACAGCCAAATACCATTACCAAGTTTTTCCCATATTCACACCTTCTTTCCATCGGCTGCTGTATGGCAAAGGTTAAGCCAACTTCCTTTCTTTTTATTTCTTATTCTCTTTTCCAGTAACTTCTCATATATTTTCGTACAGCGTTATCCCCCTATATTTTGTACACCTCTTCCCAGTATTGTGGTACCTCGTTGCACCCTGTGTGACCAATGATGAGCACCACTAGAATGAAACCTGTGTTGAGGGATTGAGAGGTAGGATCCCTTTCCTTCAACTAACCTGTGTTGAGGGATTGAGAGGTAGGATCCCTTTCACTTCAACTAACCTGTGTTCAAGTACAGCCATAATGAGCTAAGTAAGATTTAAGTTTTTTAGATGGCATGTTATTTTCAGAAAATGTAGTTTTCCTACAGGCCTGCAGGATTAATGCTTATTGAATCCAGAAACATTACAATTTTTTTACCCTATTTCTTAAAAACCTTAGATACTATAAATTCAATTGTTTCCTTTGAAATTTTGATTAATAAAGAGTAAATTAATCAAGATTCCAATTGGGCCATTTCCCCAGTAAAAATGTGTATCTCACCTGAGTTCATCAACTTGTGCTCTACGCTTGGCCTTGTACTGGATGTGCCTCATAGCGAGGGCATTGTACTTTTCCGTCACTGTGACCAGCTGGGACTTTAAATTCTCACACTCACACTGAAAAAATACAATAATCCCAGCGTTCAAACAAATGTCACATACGACGAATGAGATGGGGAATCCACCTTGAGGTTGAAAAATTAATGAACAACCAAATTTCCTAGTTGTGTTTTCAACCCTTGCTGGGATTAGAGCCAAATGCATTTAGATAATTAGTCGGGTAGACAAACTATCGGCCGAACTGCGGTGCTAGAATTGTGTGTCACACAACCATCTTGTTAGACACATTCAAACCAATATACACTCTCCTTTATTAATGTTTGTCGCAACTATTGCTAGTTGTGAATTGTATTGCTATTCATAGACAATGACCACATGTCGTCGGGTGACCTGGTGTAATTGCAATCCTCTATGCGCATGCACCTTATATGGGCTCTCACTATAAATTATATTATGAAATTTACTTCAGTTTAATTTTTAATGCTTATAAAAGTTAATGTTCAAAATTTTAGATTATTAATAACATTTCTATTACACAATATGAAATAGTAAATGCCTGACCAATTTAAATGTGGTATGTTTGGTAAAATGTTTATTGCAATGTTGACTAATACTGATTTTAGACAGCTTAACCAACATAATTATTTAGCTAAATTTTAACTAATGCTAGTTTTGTAGCTGAACATATTAAAACAAATTTTTAATATCTTAAGTTTGAAAACAATCAATATGTATTCTCAGTTGAATTTTTAATTGAAATGAAACTATAATTTTAGAAAAGAATTATATAAAAATAATAAAAACAATAATTATTTAAATATATAGTGATCTATTTAGCTATTTTTATTTACAATGCCTTGTCCAAGAACCAATGACAAAGCAACTTCAACCAAGGAAAATTCAAAATGGCTGAAAATAGTGAATTAGTTTACTGGTCGAAAGTAGTTTTAGAGCTCTATTAAATTATTAATGTGAAACTTAATGTTAATTTTAACAACAACTGGTTAACTTACCAAATGGTTTATAAGTGGAACTGCCAATATAATATAAATTAAATAGCCTTTACTCACTGTTGTGTACCGTTGATAGAGACTAGCCCAGCACCAACAACGTCTGTGTACTCACCATTTAACAGTCAAGTTGGGGTCTCGTACAAATTCTACGGTTACGCCACGGAACGACCTTGTTCATCCTCACTGCAATAGACTGTTTGGGAACTCAAAGTTTAAGTCGAACATTTTCCTGACTAAAACTATCCATTTGAAAAGCGCGTGCGCGAGATGGCCAGTCTAAGTGGTTCTCTGTGCGTCGGCTGCCCGTGGTCACCCCCACCCCCTTGGCTGTGTGTCTCAACGGCGCTGTGCGCAGGCGACGTGAAAGACATAATTTTTTGTGATTGGCGATTTATGACCGCATTATGAAGTCATTCTTACCGCCCATGTTTCCCCCTGCTGAGCAAAACCAGATATAAGGTTATGTTTAGCAATGTAAGGCACTCTTTGATGCCATCTAGAAGTAGGGCACACTTGGGCACTATGTAGGGCCTTAGGATATTCATAACGTGAGTTATTGTAAAGGAATAAATTTAATATTTGGCCACGAGCAAGTATTTTTCAGGCTAGGGTTCAAGTCTTGGTGTAAATAATGTAGATTATTATAAATTTGATCTTTTGCCATGAGCTAGTATTTTTCAGGCTAGGGTTCTAAACATGGTTAAACGTAGCCGTCAGTCCGGAGTCGTTAAGAATCTGATTATTAAATGTGTTAGCGGTCAGATGACGTTAACTGTGGGCCGCTTTGTTTGCTTTCTTGTAAGTCATATTATAAATGGGTTTATTTATTGTATTATCGGCCAGATGAATTTAGTTCGTTGTTACTATGTTTATTATGTTAACTGACAAATTAGAAGCTAGTTTAGTTATGATGTGAGTTCACAGTTGTCTTTATTTCTTTGTAGGTGTATTTGCTATCTAGTATGACATAGTAGATACGTATTTACTTATTGCGTTAGCTGACAGATGTGTTGTACCTTTGGGTACTATGAGTAGCAAGATGTTTCGAGTATTTTTCTTGCGTCGCGGCAATTATAGTTATAGAACTTTCCCTTTTTGAAACTGTTTACTGTTATTATAGAACTTCAGTATTATTTCTATAAATGTATGGAACATTGTGTTGTCAGACACGGCGGAGGATCAATATTGTCTTTAAGTCTATTAGACCAAATTGTATATTATTTTCTGTGTTAATATCTACTGTAATAAACTAGCCTTTGGGCCATATAAGTAATCTTCGCTCAGTTCTTGCCTTTACCCAGGCATAATCTTAGTAATTTCCTTTAGGCTGGTGAGACGGGGGTCGGTTGGGCTTGTAGAGAACAAATCAATAAAGGTCCCTTGTGATTACTTGCCTTTTATATTGAAATAAGCAACTCACTCCCTGTGGGGGTAGGTAGGAACATTGGTGGTACTGTTATAGGTACTGACCCCACAGGGGGTGTGGTTGAGTTGCATTTAAAAAATATATTTGTAAGTACATCAAGGGGAAGATCAGAAAAAACGAGTCTACAAAACTTTGGATCTCGATGTCAAGCTTTAATGACAAGCTCGATGCCTGAAATCCGAGTATTTGCAGAGCTCTACCAATTTTACTTATCAATGTAAAAATAAAAAAACAAAAAAAACATTTGCTTTAGTCTCATAAACCTAATGTCATATTTTATTGTTTTTAATCCTAATTTTTAATGTGAATATATATAATATAAATATAATAAAGCACTAACCTGAAGCTTCTTTATCTCTTCAAGTCGAACAAGCTCAGTCCGAGAAGCTGCAATCTGAGAGTCGAGAAGACTGGCCAGTTTCTTGGGGGAGGTGGTACTGAACTCGCTGAGTAGGAGACTCGGAGGTGTAGAGTCGGCTCTGCCACATTGACACCGAATAGATCACATGTTATGTACAGGATGAGAACCGGGTGTCGGGATAGTGAGTGATAGTACAAATGTGGTCACATGGGCTCCTGTATTAAATTATGAATGAACAATGACCTTTAGCAAAAGAAAGCGCTTGAAAGTTCTGCTACGCAAGTACACCTGTTAGAACTATAAGTGCCACGTTTGATTGATGTACGATATTATATATATATATTTTTTTTTTATTTCATTCATATTGTATTTACTAATGAATTTTGAAAAATAGTTTCAACTTTAAGTGTCCTTCCAAAAGAAACAGAATGTAAACAACAAAAGTTTATAAAGTAGAATCAATTTTAGAAAAATAATAGATAGCCAACAGGACTTTAGTTCTCCGTTTGAATGGAGTTTATATCAGGATAAGTTATTATTGACCGGTGACCTTTGTGGTCTAGGGGGCAGAGTTCCTGGCCACAGATCTAGAGGACTTGGATTCAATCCTCGGTGCTTTCAAAATTTATCTGGAACAAGGTCAAACAACAAACGAGGAGCTACTTGAATGAAGAAGTAAGAGCTTCAGGTAAGAAAACTGAGGTTAATGGCCAGAGGGTTTGTTGTGCTGACCAGATCACACCCTCTTTGTGCAAATGTTGGCACTATTATTGTTAATGGTGGCATCTGTTTGGTTAATATAACTTGCTTGTGGGTTAATACCACAAAGTTTTATAAGTCATGACTATGGTCATGGTGAGACTTAAAAATCACAAAATAATTTTATTTAGAAAACAAAAATATAACGTTAACAACAATGAGAAAACATTTAATATGTTAGCATCAGTTAAGAGCCATGAACCTGATTAAGACAACATGTCTTAAACCAAATGATGAGGCGTGCCCGATAGGTCTTTACCCAGAAAAACAAGCCGGAAGCACTACTTCATGTAGAAAAAAATTACATTTAAAACCAATCTGTTGGTCTATTATCTTAGAATCCAACATCCACAAATCTCACCCCTATAACAAATATGATTCATTCTAACCAAACATAACGGAGAAATATAACTAAAAGGAATTTCATAAGAAAAACAGAAACAATGAAAAATATATAGGAGAATAAATAAAATATATTGCAACTGCAAAGCCTGAGTAGAATTTGTCCATTTATAGACAGGAATACACCCTCCATGGCCATGTGGAAGGGTACAGGACCCAGGCCCACCTAGAACATTCTGGCAGGTGAACTGTGCACGCTTGGTATTGAATCCCAAGTCCCTCCAGGTGCTGCTCAGTGGAGCTTGTCAGTGATGCCCCAAGTCATGTGGACTTGCATCATATGACGGATGTTCTCGGAACTATGTGTGGCCTCGGTAGAAAAACAAAAGATGATGAATAAGCCATCCAACCAGTTTTCCAAGATGTCTGTCCGCAATATGTTTGAAATTATGTGAGTGTATAGCAAACAGGTTGGACAGTATAGCATATACTGCGCTGAAATGAGTTTTAAATATTGAGAAATCCAACCAAACTCAGACACACATTTCTCTCTTATACATGATTTCTGTATAGTTTGCTCTTGTGGACCCTTCAACCCTGCTCAATGGAGGATACATTTGAAAAATAGTCATTTATAAAGTTTTACCATTTAAGATAATTTAAAACGTTGAGATACGCATTTGAATTGGTATGATTAAACATGTAGTTGGAATTAAATTTATAATAAGAGGTATAATATAGTACAACATTTATAACACACACCAAATTAAAAAGCTCCAATTTTTTCAGCTTCTTTATCAGTAGTGGCACATTAAATATTTTATCAAAATATTGCCAAATAATGTTAATTAACCTTATAAAACATTGTAATATTACAAGCAGGATGAGACTTACCCGTAACTGTGTGAGCGCTGGTCCAGAGATAGTGACTTGTGCAGTTCTACGTCCTTATTGTCCTGATCTCCAAGGACTTCTATCTGCATGCCACTCTCTTGAACAGTGCTGCCCTCTGCACTCACTGCCTTACTCAGCTCACTACCACAAAGTTGGAACAAGTTGGCACAAAAACAATCACAAACCAATCATTTGTTCTTGTTCCCTCCTCCCCCAGATATTTAAGTTGTTTGGCTCACCTATTCAACTTGACATGGAAGCTGTTTCTAGGGGAATCTGCCCTCTGCAGAGACAAGCTGCGTCTACATGAGGGGCGCGGAGAGCCGTCACCTCTAAACCCAGGCCACAACAGAGTGAGACTGGATTCTCCGCTGTTAGCTGTGGAGAATATTTATGTCCGAGGACTTACACAAACATTCACAATATTATAAACACATTTCAATGATAATGTTTAAATATTTAATTTCGACGCAGAACATACTTTTTACCTTTTACTTTGTATGAGTGAGGCTGCTTTTTTATTTTTGTTGACACAATATTTTAAATTTGTTTGTTGGCCTAGCTTTAATCTAGAACTATTAGGTTATGGTGTATTTTGAGCCAATTCACAATTAAGTCCTGAACTATATACTATTATTTTAACTAATGAACCGTTGGAAGCAAGTTGGTAAAAAACTGACTAACGAAAACTGTAATTACAAGCTGGTTCTTAATTCTGTGTAGCTGTTACTCTATATAACTTGACATATATTTTAATAGAAAGCAGCTTCCACAAATGTAATCATCATGAACCTCTGCCAGTCTTTATGTGGAGTTCTTTTATTTTTTCTATTTAGCTTTTTAAAAGGATTTAAATGCTCTCTCTATTAATCTAGTATGTTTAGCCTCACGCTGAATTTACACCAGCAGATCGTAACCAATTTTGTAAAATGTTCACTTTGTCCAGCTGGCCGATGTTAAATGTTAGGACTGAGCTATAAACATCAAGTCACCAATGTATCAGTGATATGTAAACACCAAGTCACCATTGTATCAGTGATATGTAAACACCAAGTCACCATTGTATCAGTCCTATGTAAACACCAAGTCACCATTGTATCAGTCCTATGTAAACACCATATCAAGCTGTTGGAACCCTCACTGTCTTCACACACAATGTTTGTACTTGAGGGGAGACAGGAATATACTTTGCCAACTTCCAGACAAAATCTTTGATTTTACTCCACCTTATTTTTATTTACTATGGTACAAAAGTCAACCATTGTCAATTTGCCAATAGCCTACATACATTGGAACACAGACAAAGATGTCAGTCAAGTATTTTTAGTATGGTAGTGACACAGAGATTCAGCTTCAAATATCGATCCAATGTAATGAAGTGTTTTTACCTAAACAATCTCGCTCTCTACCCTTCATATGAGGGTCCAATTACTCTAGATCAGCAGTCAGCAACATTATTTGACACACAAAGAGACACTCATACATTTTCTTATATGATTGATGTGTGTTATTAAAACATGCATTTGTTATAGAATAAATTACATTTATTTAAGCTTAATAATACACAATTAGCTTTCATTAGAATCTTTATACTAGGTAGTTGATTTTATTTTTGGCTCTAACTTTGGAGTTTTGTTACACAACCAAAAAAATTAATGTGAAATCTGGCCCTGCTTTTCGTTACATAACTGAATGATATCTGGTGCATAGTTGGTAATTTTTAGTTTTAGGCACGATTCAAGACTCTCGTCGTGAAGGCTCCTCCTTGGTTTACTTTTGATCAGGTTCGTATTGGAGAATGTTTGCTCAAAGACGGCCAAAATCCGCTGTGTGTATATTTTTAACAGGCAATACGACTTTGGCAGACTGTTCTGGTATTGAATATCACTTGATCTCATCGTTGTAATTTTGATAATTAAGACCAATTATATTGGTCAGATAACAGGCTTTGTCATCTTTTGAAACTTTCCAGAGCTGCATTGAGAGTCTTAAATTTGTTACTCCACAACTATTTTGATGGGAGATCCAATAAATGGAGCTCAAAATCAGCCAACAAAAGCTGAAAAATGAAGCTTATCTATTTCTGATTCCAATGGCTTTATTATAATCTCTGAACTCGTCAAATAATTTGTAATCAATGGCCCTATTTGTGTCTTGTTGATATTTCTTCAGTTGCGTGGAGTGAGTGAGGTTTTTCCTCTGCAAGTTCATGTGAAACAAAAGATTTGCTTCTAAAAGAAACAGTGTTGTGTTTCCCTGCCCTTGTAGCTTCACAGAGAGTTTGTTTAAGTGTGCTGTCATATCTACCATAAAATAAAATCTCTTTAAGCCAAAGATCATTAAACAATTTGGGATAAAGCAGGCCTTTATCATTTAAAAACATTTTTATTCCAGTAAAGCAGGATGATAATCGATTAAGCACCTCACCCATTGAAAGCCAACACACTTTATTATGCAGAAGAAGGTAAGAATATTGGCAATCTACTTCACGCAGAAATTCTTAGAGCTTCCAATGGTTAAGTCCTTAGCCATTATACTATTGAAAATATTTACAACTAAAGCCATCGCTTTGAATGTTTCTTCAGGGAGTGTTTGGGCACATAGAGCTTTATATTGGATGATGCGGTGAAAGGAAAATACATCGCGGTTAATATGATTTCCCAACAAAGTTACAAACCCTTTATATTTTCCTGTCATGCTTGGCGCTCCATCTGTAGCAATGGATAGAATTTAATTTAAATCTATATTCTTATTTTTCAAATATCTTATTATCGCTTCTGTTATGTCTTCAACACGGGTTTGACCTTTCAAAGGTATCAAAGTAATCAACTCTTCCCGAGGGCCTGTAGAAGTAATGTATCTGCCCAGAATACAGTTGTTCTGTATCATTTATATCACACGATTTGACCAGTGCTATGGAGAAAAAAAAATATGTTGAGAGCCTGAAGTTAGGTCTTTTCATTACTGAGAAGTAACATTTTCAGCCATCTTTATGGTTCGATCCTGCATGGTTTTAGCAAAAAAAAGGCGTATCTTTGATTTTTCGTATGATTTCTTCTTTAATTTTTAAATTGCCAAAAGTTCTTCAAACAACGTCATAAGGCATTCTTTCAAAAACTCACCTTCTGTGAAGGGGTTTCCCCGCTCTACTATTTCGCGTGCTGCTAAAAAAGTGGTCGCAACAATACCAAAAGACCAAAGAATTACTGCACAGGGGTCCCAATTCAAATCTTGGCCAGATGAATTAGAAGGTTTACAAATGTTATTCATCATCTCACTTAAAATACTAATGTATGTGCACTTATTATAAAATACCCCTCCTCAAACCAACTCCATGAATTAAGATGTTCAAAAAACCATGTTTACCAAACAAAAATTATGGACAAATATACGAAACATATTTTTGATTTTTAATAAATATCAATTATAACTAAAAAAAAAACAAATTTATGAATGTTTGTCTCCAAACTAAGTAAAAGTGGATACATGGTGTGAAAACAACTCTTGAATCTCCTTAACACTGCATCTTACTAGCCATTCAGGTTATACGCTAATGTACTGATGTACTATCATAATGATTTTAGGGATTGGGAAGGTTATATTTGTAGATAGTGTACCCAGATGTGCATGGAGAGTAAAATCATTTAAAAAAACCACTTCAACACACCTGACCAAGATTTGAACCTCGATATCTCTATCATCAGCAGTCCAGTCTAATGTGATGGTAGCACATTAGACCATGCAGCCACCGAGGTGGGTTTGAATTAATCAACGATTCAGTAAACTGTTTATTCCACACAATCAGGCTGGTTGCAAAGACACCATAATGAACGCTCAATCAGTTTGATCCTAGATCAGGAACAAAGTTAGCTAAGGATCCAAACACCCAATTAAACTACCACAGGTTTGAACAAATAATGCAGAATAGATGTTTAAAACACACTCTCTTAACAACTTAAATAAGGATCAGTTATTAGAATATATAGGTTTTGTTTGCCATCAACATGATGACCAGATAATTAACGGTTGATGGAAGAGGATTGTCTGGTCTGATCAACAATCACCTCCTAATTGGTATGGTGCAACTCAACTAACATCTTATCAAGTCAATGATTATTGTTTGTGCAGCCGGCAATTAATATAATGAATTTCTATTAGAGGTCTAGGTCTGTGTTTGTAGACTGGCTTGTCCAGTCTTGTATTAATCATCATCATCATCATCATCATCATCATCATCATCATCATCATCATCATCATCATCATCATGTTTCCAGCCCATGGCCTCAACTTTCCTAGTCTCTCTTACATTCACTGTCCATGTTTATGCTGCCTAAGTGACAATGGGTACAAAGTATGCCATATACACTTCTCTTCTCCATATCAGGTCTCTTACAAACCTATACAACAACTCTCCATAGCAGGTCTCTTACACACCTATAGAACAACTCTCCATATCAGGTCCCTTACACACCTGTACAACAACTC